>LPNX010883250.1:57713-108163 GCA_001517045.1 Pseudotsuga menziesii | reverse complement strand
TGATGGCGGTAACAAATACTCACCTATCAAACTGTTACAACAAATTTTAAAAAAATGGTTAATATAAATATTTGAAGAGCATAATATTAACGACAACAAATACATCCCTATTTATTTTTATCATGAAGTACGTATAACAATACAAATATTATAGCAACATAAATCAAAGCATATATATGCGATCGATGAAACATATAATCACATACGTACCTTAACACCAGCGTGATGGTTTTGTTTGAAAAACCATGCTTAACCTTCAAGTTCATTATCAGCAACACAGCAGAGAGAACACTTATGCAGGAGCCTTCAAAAAGCGGTTTGTCTGCCTTCTCAAGTGTAGGTAAATCATGAAGATCTTCAAAGTCATCAATTGGCGGCGCATGAGGTTGATCATAGTCCATTCTAACATTAAATGCATCATTGATTAATGCATTTGCACCATCATCCTCAATTATGTTATCGTCATGATCATCGTCTAATTCCATGTCATCATTAACTTGATCATGATCAGTATTCGCAGGACCTGTATATTGACGTTCCTCCTGCACTAGTTGTTCCTGGGTAATTACCACATTCTCCATGTTCAGAACAGCCCTAGGAGGCCCTTGCTTTATAATTACAATTAAAACATCAAACAACAAACGTTAGTCATGTCGATTAAGTAACCAAAATAAAAATGATACAATATACAATTACAAAAACTCTCAATATAAAAACCGAATGATATATAATCATGAATTATATTGACTTACCAATGGATGATATTCATGCCCCCCCTCAACATGTCCATGTTCTCTACAATGTCTTTTAGCTGTTTTGATCAGTAACCTTCTCGTATTAAAGCCCCTACATTGACTGCAAGGACAATAACATTTTCCATCACCCCTTCTTTCCACTCCCTCCCACAACCTAGCAAGAAATTGTCGATTTTGTTATGCCGGATCTTGATGACCTGTAACATCATTGTTACGTGGCATTTTATTACTCAAACCCTAAGAAAAAAGTACGAGCAAACCCAAGTATATGATGAGTCTTCTTTTCCACAAGGGTTAGAACCAAATCCAAAGAGCAAGCTGACCAAAATCCAAGACCAAGTGGGAAGATCCCCACAAAAGAGCAAGGACAAAATCCAATACCAAGTGGGAAGATCCCCACAAAAGAGCAACACCAAAATCCAAGACCAAGTGGGAAGATCCCCACAAAAGAGCAATGCCAAAATCCAAGACCAAGTGGGAAGATCCCCACAAAAGAGCAACGCCAAAATCCAAGACCAAGTGGGAAGATCCCCACAAAAGAGCAACACCAAAAAAAACCCTTAGGAATTTCGCACTTCTTGTCCAAGAGATAAGTGCGAGACTCAGTGTGTGAGATAATGAACCTAGCCATACATCTATTTATATGAAAAATGAACCTAGGCTTTCCATTTTAATGTGTGTGGGATAATGTCTTAAGTGTCACTTTCCATTTTAAATAATTAACCAATTAAGACAAATTATTAAATGATTGAGCAATTTAAGTGTCGTCGCTTAAGCGACGCTTAGGACATTATTAAATGAATTAGCAATTTAAGCGTCGTTGCTTAAGCGACGCTTAGGAGGATATCCGTCGCTTAAGTGACGCTAGCAAGCCTAGCCGTCACTTAAGCGACGCTTATCCCCACCATTTCAAAAAAAAAATTATCTTTTTGATTTTTGGCACGGTTAAAAGAAAAAATCCACGCGCCGTCGGAAAAAACCGTCGGATTTTGGATCGAAATGTGGTAGTGTTTATAAGTGATTAAATGAAATTTTGAATTTCTATATTCTTATCAAGTACTAAAGAACTACCATGTTATACGGGGAATCCAACATGCAATGATATTTAGAGTTTCCTAGCCTAGTATACCTAACCATCTACCTAGTTGACCTTAATGAAGAAGTGTCATTAATGAAAAAATTCTATGTTTTACTGTTTGCTGGTTTATGTCAACATTTCGTGGTTTTCACATACATCCGGTTTTGCATTGGCTGTAGGTTACTTATGAAATTTAACTGAACAATTAAACACACAGTAAAATACACTAACAGGATGAAAAATACATTTAACAATCACACCATAAAATGATAGACTCAGAGATTTTTGGCCAAAATCAAGCCCTGGAAAAACCCCCACGGGGAAAACCAGTTAGAGAGAGAGAGAGATTTTATTATCTTCAGCAAAATATCAGAACAGAAATACAGTGAAAATATAACTTATCTCCACCCAAGATTTCATCTCAAAATCTTGAAAAACGTGCCCAGCAAAGCCTTGAAAATTGTGCAGAAAAATAACAGCAGTCCGTACAACTGTATGGCCTTGATTTCTGTGACCTGTTTTATCTCGAAAACTGTGCAGAGTTTACCTCGATTTCTATGCCAAAAAATTTCCTAGAAAATTGTGCCAAAATCCATACTGTACGGAATCCTTACACCTTGAAAATTGTGCAGCATTAAATGTAGTCTGTACACCTCGAAAACTGTACAGCATTAAATGTAGTCCATACCTCTGTCTTGATTTCTGTGCAGCATTAAATGTAGTCCGTACACCCTCGATTTTTTGTGCAGAAATAAATGCAGTCCATACACCCTCGAAAATTGTGCCAGCAATTAATGCAATCCATACCCTCAATTTCTGTGCAGTCTCTCTTCTTGGTAATCATGCCAATGCCCTAGCTCGACCTCCTTCTCTCTCAGCTCAGTGTCTCCTTCTCCAAAAATGAAAAAGTGAAGTGTTTTGCCTCCCTTAACCCTTTTTGTCTAAACCCTAAGTGGGAATCTAATCCAACGGTGGAGAAAGATCCAATCCAATGGCTAAGATTCAATGAGAGTAAAAATAACATTTATTTAAATCACTTAAATAAATTTACTCACCCACTTAGATTTATCAAAAAGTGACTTAAACTTTATAAAGTCTCATTAAGTAGATTTTAATGTGAGGGTCACATTTTTCCCCTTTCTAAGTGACTTAGGAAAAAAGTCACTTAGGGAACAAATTCCTAGGTACAAAACTAACACTCCCTCTTACCGAGGAAGGTGTTCTGCACCACTCCCAACTTATCTCTGAAGAAGACAAACTTCCCCCTCCCCAAAGACTTTGTCAGAATGTCTGCTACCTGCTCATCAGTGGATATATACTGTAGCTCAACTGCCCCTCTCTGAACATAGTCACGGATGAAATGGTACCTGATCTCAATGTGCTTCGACCTATCATGAAACAATGGATTTTCAGAGAGATAAATGCAACTCTAATCGTCACAATAGATCACCATATGCCTAAGCTGCTGATCAAATAAATCTACCAATAACTTGCGAAGCCACAGTGCTTCACAAGTAGCCTGACTGGCTGCCATATACTTAGCCTCAGTAGAACTCAGTGCAACGGACTTCTATTTCCGACTGAACCACGACACTGCTGCCGAGCCCAAACTGAAACAACAACCAGAAGTGCTCTTTTGATCTCTCACACAACCTGCCCAGTCTGAATCTGTGAACCCAACCAAGCTGACTCCACCCGAACCCCTGTAGTCCATACCATAATCCACCGTACCTGCAAGATATCTCAATATGTGCTTTGCGGCAATCTAGTGCACACTCCTAGGCTCAACCATGAACTGGCTAAGAGTGTTAACCGCAAAACACAAGTTTGGCCTGGTTTTGACCAGATACATCAATGACCCAATGAGCTGACGATATAAAGTGGGATCCACCAACTTACCCTCGGAAGCATGAAGTTGCTTCCAGTTGGTGATCATAGGTGTACACATCGGCCTGCATTCCTCCATCCGAAATCTCTTCAGAATATCAACTGCATACTTCCCTTGTCCAAGGAAAATATGTCCAGGCTCCTGCCAAACCTCCATCCCCAGATAGTAATGCATCAGTCCAATGTCTGTCATCTCGTACTCCGATGCTAGATCTCTCTTGCAATGTGCGATGAGACGCTCATCACCTGTGATAAATAGATCATCAACATATAGCAGAAGAATGAGTGGATCTCCTCCAACCACAATGAAGTATAGGTTGGTATCAGCCTCACTCTTCTGGAATCCCATCGATGTCAAGTAAGTATCAATCCTGGAGTACCAAGCTCTAGGAGCTTGCTTCAGTCCGTACAAGGCTTTCCTCAGCCTGCACACATGAGAATCTCTCCCATGGATCTCAAATCCCTGTGGCTACTCTAAATATACCTCCTCCTATAGAAGACCATTGAGAAATGCAGTCTTCACATCCATCTAGTGGATCTTCCAACCCATCTCTGCTGCTATAGATATAACTACCCTGATACAAGAATACCAAGCAACGAGAGAAAATGTCTCATCATAGTCAACTCCCTCAACCTGTGAGAACCCCCACGCCACAAACCAAGCCTTGTACTTCTCCACACTGCCATCTGCAGCATGCTTTATCTTGTAAAGCCACTTGGAAGTCACAACTGACTTCCCCTCAGGTCTCGGCACTATCTCCCAAGCATCATTCTTCATGATGGAATGGTACTCTTCCATCATGGCATCTCTCCATACCTGATGCTGGGAAGCCTCCTCAAATGTGGATGGCTCAGAGTCACAAAGACTCGCAACAAGGGCCGTACCATACCTGTCTGGCTCCACCACTGTCCTGATCTGCTCCTGGGGCCTACCAAATGCCTCTGCATCCTTCAAGGTCTCGTGAAGCCACTTAGGCTTCCTTTTCCTTGAAGACTGCTCCTCCCAAACTGGTCTTGGGATCTCCTCATCTGAGGAAGTCCCAGTACCGGAAGGTCCAACACCTCGAGGACCAGTACCTGATGAACCTGTGCCTAACGAACCTGTGATCTGAGGACTCAACCTTGAACCTATCCCTGAAACTATCCCTGATGTGCTAGCCACCTGAATCACTGAACCTGTAGAAGTTGTTCCTGTACCTTGTGATCTAGTCACTCCAGAAACCTGTGGACCTGATAGCTGCATCGAAGAAGCCTGTACCAACTGAGGTGTGGGAGTTGGTGTCTCCCCCTGCTCTAACTCCCTAGAATTCCTGAAGGCTCTCTCCTCATCAAACTTCACTTCCTGCCAGACAACAACTCTCCTCAGGCTAGGTAAGTAAAGCCGATAGGCCTTCGAATTCTTGTCATATCCCACAAATATGCCTCTCTCTGTGGTGGGATCAAACTTCATCCTCTTCTCAGAAGGGACGTGAGAGTAAGTCAACGAGCCAAATATGCAAAAGTGGCCCACCTAAGGCTTCTTTCCTGAATACATCTCCTCTACAGTCTTCCTCTCCGCTGCCCTGTGAGGACTCCTGTTCTGCAGATAAACTACAGTGCTACATGCCTCTGCCCATAGAAAGAAAGGTAACCCCTGATCATGAAGCATCACTCTGGCTACCCCCATAATCGACCTGTTATCTTTCTCTCTGCTACTCCATTATGCTCAGGAGTATAAGGACTTTCAACTATCTCTGAATGCCCTCCTTTTTTCAGAATGCATCGAACTCCTTGGAGGTATACTCACCCCCATTGTCCGATATCAACATCCGGATCTTCCTCCCCGTCTGCTTCTCCACAAGGGCTTTGAACCCTTGGAAGACTCTCAACACAAGTGAGGACTTCTTGCTCCTCAAGAAGTAGATCCAGGTCTTCCTGGAGTAGTCATCAATGAAGCTAATGTAGTACTCAAAACCTGTCAAAGACACTAATGACATAGGACCACATATGTCAGAATGGATAAGATCTAGCACCCCTGCAGCTCTCGTGTCACTGCTCGAAAAAGCAGTCTTGGTGTACTTTCCCAAAGCACACCCCCTGCACACATCACTCTACTCAATGCTGAACTCTGGTAATCCTGTAACCATGCTCCTCAACAATATGAGAGCTGGGTGATGTAGGTGGGCCATCCTCCGATGCCATAGCTCACATAGCTCACTACTGCTACTGTGTGCTAGAGCGCATTGTGGCTGAAACAAGATATTGTACAACTTTCCACATCTAACTCCAATGTCCATGGCACTAGACATACCTGTAGCCTTGGGATACACCTGCACTCTCCCATCTGAAAAGCACACCCCAAGACCCATGTCCTCAATGGTGGAAACTGACACAAGGTTCTTCTTCATCCCAGGGACATACAACACATCCCCCAGAGTCATGGGACTCATCGACTCCCTCTGAAATGTAATGGTCCCCCGACCAACAGCTCTAACAATGGTGTTGTCTCCAAGGACAACCTCCACATCTCTACCTGTCTGAGATAGCTCCGAGAACATCTCTCGAGTTCCATTCATGTGGCTTGAGGCTCCGCTGTCAATATACCAAGTAGTAGAGGTGGATGGACTCCCCTGATGACCTGCCAACAATGAATGCTCACTATCCATATCCATGTCTGTGCTGGTGGCTAAAGAGACTTTCTCTCTCTCCATCTGTCCAGCATATAGGGAAAACTCCCTCTGAAATGCATCACCAAACTCATCAACCTCTGCTGAGGCTACTATCTGTTGTCCCTGTCCCTTCTTCTTCTTCTTGCTTGGACACTGTGAAGCATAGTGCCCAAACGCCTGACATGCATAACACTTGATTTTACTCAAGTCTTTCTTATGCCCACTCTGCTGCTGCTGCTACTGCTGCTTCTTGGCCCCACCCTTCTTGGGATCCTTCTTCTTCTTGCCCTTAGCTGCCAAAGCCACATTCTCGTCATCAACCCCACTGTGAGATGTACTGCCCTGTACAAGACCTCTCCTAGTCTCCTCCTGCACAAAGTCATCCCAAAGTCTCTCCCAAGTAGGTATGTTCTCTCTGCCCACTATGGCTTGCACAAATGCACCCCAGGGCTTTGAATCCCCATTCACTGCTGTGTGTACTAGCTCTATAGCGGATACTACCTCCCCAACCGCTGCAAGTTCATCCCGAACTACAGAAATCCTGGTAAGATATGCTGTGACTCCCTCACCCGCATTCATCTTTATAATTTTGAGTTTCTCTTTGAGAACCATCTTCTTGTTCTCATTGGAACTCTCATACAAACTGATCAAGGCTGACCACATCAAGTGTGCCCTAGTCTTGCCTAAAATGTGAGGGATTATGTGGTCTTTAACTGCATCTAGAATGATCCTCCTAGCTTTACAGTCCTTCTTGTTGAAAGCTGATAGAGTTGTTGCATCTGTTGATGCGGGAATGACAACCGGGTTAGCTGTAGTGTTCCTAACTATATCCGGCCATAACTCATTCTCCTCCAGTATCAGTAAAATTCTGGCCTTCTACGGCACAAAATTTCCTGTCCCATCTAGCCTATCCTCCAGTCTAAGACCTGTAGCCATCTCTACACCAACCCAACAAAGTGCTGCTCACTGACAGAAGGTAAAATACTAAAAATTTCTGAGATCTGAAAATTTCTGTGTGTCTGCAAACTATCACTGTTTTCTCCCCCCAAGCTCTGATACCATGAATAAATTCTCCATTTTACTATTTGCTGGTTTATGTCAACATTTCGTGGTTTTCACATACAGCCGGTTTTGCATTGGCTGTAGGTTACTTATGAAATTTTACTGAACAATTAAACACAGTAAAATACACTAACAGGCTGAAAAACACATTTAACAATCACACCATAAAATGATAGACTCCGAGATTTTTGGCCAAAATCAAGCCCTAGAAAAACCCCCACGGGGAAAACCAGTTAGAGAGAGAGAGAGATTTTATTATCTTCAGCAAAATATCAGAACAAAAATACAGTGAAAATATAACTTATCTCCACCCAATATTTCATCTCAAAATCTTGAAAAACGTGCCCAACAAAGCCTTGAAAACTGTGCAGAAAAATAACAGCAATCCGTACAACTGTACGGCCTTGATTTCTATGCCCTGTTTTATCTCGAAAACTGTGTAGAGTTTACCTCGATTTCAATGCCAAAAATCTACCCAGAAAACTGTGCCAAAATCCGTACTGTACGGAATTCGTACACCTTGAAAACTGTGCAGCATTAAATGCAGTCCATACACCTCGAAAATTGTGCAGCATTAAATGCATTTTGTACCTCTGTCTTGATTTCTGTGTAGCATTAAATGTAGTCCGTACACCCTCGATTTTTGTGCAAAAATAAATGTAGTCCGTACACCCTCGAAAACTGTGCCAGCAATTAATGCAGTCCGTACCCTCGATTTCTGTGCAGTCTCTCTTCTTGGGAATCATTCCAATGCCCTAACTCGACCTCCTTCTCTCTCAGCTCAGTCTCTCCTTCTCCAAAAATGAAAAAGTGAAGTGTTTTGCCTCCCTCAACCCTTTTTGTCTAAACCCTAAGTGGGAATCTAATCCAACGGTGGAGAAAGATCCAATCCAATGGCTAAGATTCAATGAGAGTAAAAATCACATTTATTTAAATCACTTAAATACATTTACTCACCCACTTAAATTTATCAAAAAATGAATTTAACTTTATAAAGTCTCATTAAGTAGCTTTTAATGTGAGGGTCACCTTTTTCCCCTTTCTAAGTGACTTAGGCAAAAAGTCACTTAGGGAACAAATTCCTAGGTACAAAACTAACAATTAAGTCTAGGGATCATGATAAATGATGCCCAAAGACCAATGTTAACAAATGTTATATTATTATGTATTTTATACATGGGATGTATAAAGAAATAAATATATTAATAATATAAATAAATGCACGAAAGAAGAAAAGCTCCATCAATTATTATTTAGTACTAAAAGATAATAAATAGTATAATGACTACAAATGTATAACTAGGAACTACTTAAAAGTTCCTAAGTTAAAGTATTAATAATTTCCCCAAATTAATTAAAAAGGGTTAAATCAAGAATTGCCCCTTTGACTGAAAAGTTTGTCTATAAAGAGTCAAGCGAAGGAAAGGCTTGGGGTTCTGATCTATCATTTGGAGGAGTCATTTTCTGCCTATTTTTCTCTCAAGTAAATTCTTGGAGAACATTTTCGTGGAAGGAAAAAGGAGAACTGATAGAGAACTGATATACCAGTTAGGAAATCCTACCTTAGGAGGTCTAAGCTACTTGCATGTTGGAATCTAGCTCAGGGGGATCCATATTGAAGCCAGGAACGGTTCTGGCTCATGGTTGGGTGGAATGTGGTATTTCCCAAGTGATTCAGTCATCTAATACAGAGGTTAGATCTGCCTATGAATTGTTAATGCTGGTTATTTAAGTGTGTAGGTTCAGCCATTAAAGGAGCTTCAAAAATTACAGGTATGAGATCCTAGTCTTCCTATTTCATTTTCTAACATAAATTGTTGGGTGAATTAGATCAAGGTTCATACTATATCTTCTCACCCTATGTATCTGTTTCTCTGTTTAAATATTTCAGGGTTTACAGTTTTATAGTATAACCCTAGGTTGTAATTTGTTCTTATGTTAGATTTATCCATTATTTATTCTTTTAATTTACTTCTGGAATTTAAGTCCTGTATAAATGTTTATCAAGGGTTTGCACCTTAGTTTTCATTCCTGTATAATTTTTCCTCTTAAAGATGTATTAATTACAAACTAGGTTTTATTTCACATATGCTACCTATCTATTCTTTTGGGTCTTTATATTCTACTAACATATTCCATTTGTCAGCATGGGCATGTTTTAGATTTAAATAAACTAGTTCAGAGGTAACTCTTATATATATAAGTATAAACTTACAATCTAGATAACCTAAGATAATATCTACAAGGTGAATTACTATATATATATAAATACATATACATCAATAGGCATAAATAGAATTATGAATCTAATCAACTAAGTACATACTATAATTAATTTTAATATAAATAAACCAGTAAAGACCTTTGAAGGTTTGCATATTTAAATACAAGCTAAATACTAAATAATTCCATTAAAAATAACATCATCATAAACAACGAACATAGTAAGTATCATGACCATTCTTTGGTCCAAGATCAAATCTCTTTTCACTAATTAAAATCCACAGTCCTAAATATTTTAATAAACAACATCATAATCGTATGCATAAATCATTTAAAGTCCCATTTATTATTTATCATAGCCATCACCTAATAATAACCAAGTAATATTTCAAAACCCTTAAATTACACAGAGGTCTTAGTATCGACCCCTATGGGTATACAAATCCAAGTTGCAGGCCTTAATAAAAACCACATCATAAAATACATAAGCAATAATCAATTATATAACCATGCCTTCATTCCATATAACAAATTAAAACCATGAAATTACATTAATACACACGAACCATTTTCTTTACAACCCTCATTAAAATATTCTAGGAACAGTCCCAAGTTTTTATTCAAGCAACAAACAAGAATCGAATCCTGTAGGGTCTTTTTATATTTATCGGAGCCACGCTACACACATAGTGTATGCAGGCTACAATAATAACATCACTACACTATGGCAAGGTCATGAGACACTCGTCTTTGCACCCTACGCTATAATCACGACCTCGACCACTTAAAATAAATACATAGTCCCCTAATCTAAAACCCCGTATATAACGAAATCTACAACAACCTTGTCAACCAAGGGTTTACACCCACGGTGTATTTATAAATCCACATTACATATAAAAAAACAAATTGTGAATCCTAAACCTTCTACATTGTCATAGCTGCCATGGAAGGGCGCTCATGCCATTCACGACATGGCCCCAAGCCATTCGCTGTCACTAATCGTTTCCATTCACTCAACTATTAACAATAATAGAAGTAACAATACACAGACTCATTGTGAAGGTTGAACGCCATATGTAAACCCAAGGTTTAAATAATCACAATGCATTAATAAAAATGAAGGATGGATTCATACACACAGTATTGTTTAATAACCATGGCAAAATAAAATAAACATAGTATATATTCAAAACTTGGTGGTTTATCACCTTAATACCATTTACACAGTCATGCCAAGGGCTATGGCACCATTGCATGCACTGGTGCATCCCATGGCTTAAAGCCCCAATTCAAATTATGAATTACATAAACAAAACACAGATTTTGCTAAAGTCCCAAGGTTCCCCATTCGCTGCTAACAACACCCTTATTATTTTACAAACCCAAAACTTGTACACAGGCCTGAAGGTGAATCGAAATCCCACAGTAAAACCCCAATAAGAAACATGATAACCGAGTCCTACCCACATTGCTGAGAGGTGACAAGCACATGGTGTTTAACAGGCTTACCATGCACCTATGGCATCACCCACGAACTAGTGGTAAGCTCTGAACCATGAAGCTCCACGCAAACCCTGTCACCTGCAACCACCAACAAAATGACGAGGATGATGAGTATGCAACTGATAAGCCATGAAACAAACATCAAACTGTTCCATTAAAATCAACGAAGCATACCTTCGTTAACCAAGGTGTTTCCTCCACCCACTGTGCAAAGCAAGGACCAAACCATCAACGAACCAATAAAAATGACCAAATCATTCATGGAGCCAAGCCCTAAGCTTGGGCTACCCCAAACACCAAGGAGCATTAATGGAACCATCCTTGTGTCCACTATCCACCCAAAACCCATACCTCTATAGTTTACAAACATTACATTATCATGGTCTCCATTTCCATGCAGGGCCTTAAATCCCATCGCATAAGTTTCAACCATAGATATAATCTCATCACCCCAGTCCTTAATACAAGGTATAGTATATTATTTATCCCATTCAATATATGTGCGCCAAACCAAAGTCAATCCCCATGCTTAAATAACATATGTATCATGTAAACCTTAGGCTCTAAGCCCTCAACCTTTGACTCTCATTTTCTTATTAATTAAGAACCATGGAATATTAAATATGCCATGGTAACCTAGTTATCCATAAGCCAATAATGGGCCTTTAACTAATGATTTGTGAACCTGTCAAACACATAATAAAAGGTATGTTAATACTTTTATTAAAGAAAACATAAAATGTAAATAGATTAAGAGATAAACAATGAATCTGGAATTACAAAATGAGTAGAAGGTATCACATAGATGATTTATCTATGCTAAATAATTAATGAAGACAGTAATTACCTTGCTATCAATCTTAGTCTCTAAGGAAGCGTAATAATAAATTGTAGATATGTTAATTATCAAAATGTTCAGTGCTCTTTAAATATTCATCACTAAGTATAATCTGCATACGAAATAGAAGAGGTGCCTTAGTTCAAACTGAACTAAGTAAGCCTGCTATACAAGTGAGCACTTTACCTCTCAGTCTGCCATGGGAGAACTAGTCCTACCACTCCACCCACTTTAGTTCCAGAAACAAAGTTAAGTTAGAACCATATAAATAACAAATAAGACTATGCAGAAATGAACGAACCATATAATCAAGTAATGACACATACACCATAATGTATAACCATAAGAATAATGTAGCAAACAAGCATCATGGATTCTTAAGTAAAATAAAGGAATAATACGAGATAAGAAAAAGATAATAGAATGTAAGAACAACTTACGACCATACATTGGTACATTTAATGTACGTTATATTCCGCAAGTTAAATAATGTTCCACATAGGTAATTTCCTACTAGCCTAATAAAAAAAAATATTTTCAATTTTTTGGGACATTACAAGTGGCATCAGAGCCCATTTTTCAATACTAAGAGAAAAATAAAGTATGTTACTTAATTTTTTACTAACATAAAAAAAATTCTCTGTTATTTAAAAAATTTTAAATTTCAGGAAACTTTTACCAAACAATTCAGTTTATGAATACTAAGGGAGATAATAGCCGACAAGGAAAGATGAAAACCCCCACCCTAGAAGCAAGACTGGTGGTGCAGTTGAATTCTAATATTTTAAAGACTATACACAGTCTTCAAGCATAATTGTGAAGTCTTAGAGAAGATAGTCTGAACGAAAGAAAAGAACACCAAGCTATAAATGAAGCATTACTGAGAAATATGGCGGGAGGAAACCCACAGGGTAAACCTACTCAGTCCACAAGTAGCTCCAAAATAGAACCTTACTATAAACGGGCCAACAACCCAAGGGAAGAAGAAAAATAGGAACATACCCCTGAGGCACTGAAATGAGATCATCACAGTCCTTCCAGTGATGACTCTCTTTCTCCATGAAGAAAGAAACAAAGGAGTAATGACATCATTCAGGGGGAGTTTAGAAGGTGAAGTAAACACTCGGTAGAAGGCTGAAGAGTGGCTGCTGGGTATGAGAAAATATTTCCAAGTTCATAACTACTCAAGTGAGATGAAGGATCAGCTTTCCATATATAACTTGAATGGCAAGGCATCAAGGTGGTGGAGAGATTTAAAACACACCAAGAAATATGAGTTAAGAGAAATACGCCGGGATAACTTCCGAAAACTCTTCCAAGAGAAATATATGTCGAAAATATTCTTCGAAAGAAAAGTGAAATATTTTCATGAGCTACGTATGGAATCCATGACTATGGACACTTTTATTAACAGATTTCTAGATTTGTTACATTATGTACCATACATTAAGGATGAAAAGGTAAATATCCAGTAGTTTTTAGGATGTCTTCCTCCCAATTTTCAGGAAAGGATTGAGTTCAACATGCCAAAAAATTTGGATACCACACTGCACAAATATAGGATCTGTTATGAGCATGGACATCTAAGGCAGGATAAGTACATGAACCGAAACCGAGACAAGTCTAAGAACGTTTTTGATAACTGCAAACCTAGTTTTAACCCACAACCATACAGAAAGAAAAATATTAGCTTTCCAGCAAACAAGAACTTCATTAAATCTGGTACGAAGCCTTATGTACCAGCTCCTAATGTTAACAAGCCAGTAGCAAGTGGAGCCAATGCTACCCCGCTACAGATCACGTGTTGGAAATGCAATGGGCCTCATTATGCCCGAGATTGTAAGAACAAGCCCAGTGGGGTCTTTCAAAAATTACAAGAATAACCAATTATCAAGGACATATCTGGAATACCACGGATTTATGCAGCATTGGATGGCCAACAGACGGATCATCAAGCTATAATTGTTGAGATAGAAGGTAAGATATTGAACACTTCTATTTCAATACTTATTGATCCTGGTGCTTGCTGGAGCTATGTTTCGCCTAAAATTGTTTATGAATGCCAACTAGGGAAAGTCAAACATGATAAACCTTAGCTGGTTCAGTTAGCCACAGATACAAAACATAAAATTTTGGAAATGGTTAAAGAATGTGAGGTAAACCTGAATGGTTTTCCAACGAAATTAAACCTGAACATCATACCTTTAGGATCGCACGATATAATTATCGGCATGGACTGGTTGGAACAACACCATGTCATGCTCGATTGCTTACACAAGTCAATCTTGTGTACAGATAGACAAGGGAACCAAGTAAAGGTTCAAGGCATTCCAAAGAAAGTTTTTGTAAGACAAATATCTGCCTTACAAGCGAAGAAATGCATCCAGAAAGGCTACAAGATGTTTGCAGTAAACATCCGAGGCATAGTGTTTGAAAGAGAACAACACATAGAATACTTCCCCATGCTTGAATAATTCAAGGATGTATTTCCCGAGGAAATCTGAGGATTACATCCGAAATGAGACCTAGATTTTTCCATCGAACTGACACTATGATCAGTTATGGCATCCAAAGCCCCTTACCGCATGAGTGCACCTGAGTTGGTGGAACTCAAACTACAGTTGCAAGAGTTGACAGAGAAATAGTATATCCGACCCAGTGTGTCTCCTTAGGAAGCACCGATACTATTCGTAAAGAAGAAAGATGGTACGATGCAGATATGCATCAATTATCGTCACTTGAACAAAATGACTATCAAGAACCAATACCCACTCCCTAGGACCGATGACATGTTCGATCAGGTGGGAGGAGCCAGAATCTTTTCAAAAATTGACTTACGATCCAGGTACCATCAAGTACAGATTCACGATGAGGATATTCACAAAACTGTCTTTTGTATGAGATACGGGCACTATGAGTTTTTAGTGATGCCGTTCAGGTTGACCAATGCACCCACGAAATTTATGTGTATGATGAAAAACATATTCAGTAGGTATCTAGATAAGTTTCTCCTAGTATTTATAGACGACATACTGGTTTATTCCAACAATAAAGAATAACATGAAGAACAGCTTCGCATAGTACTACGAGTGTTGAGAGAACACCAGCTTTAAGCTAAGTTTAGTAAATGTGATTTTTACAAACCACAGATACAGTACTTAGGTCACACTATCTCCAAGACGGGGATAGCTATGGTCCCGAAAAAGATTCGTTCCATAAAAGATTGGCCTACCCCTACTAGTGTCACTGGCATTAGGTCCTTTTTGGGATTAGCTGGATATTATCAAAATTTCATTGAGAACTTCTCGAGAATCGCTTGCCCCATGATCGCTTTGCAAAAGAAAGAAAATAAGTTCTTATGGACTTCCAAGTGCAAATAAAGTTTTCAAAATCTTAAACAATTTTTGATGACCGCACCGATACTACGAATTGTGGATCCCAATGGGGATTTTGTTGTTTGCACGGATGCAAGTAAGGAAGGACCGGGAGGAGTCCTCCTCCAAAACGATCATGCAATCTGTTATGAATTGTGGAAGTTAAAAGAGCATGAGAAAAAATACCCTAAGCACGATCTTGAGCTAGCAGCCATCATCCACGCTTTGAAGATGTGGAGGCACTACCTCATGGGAAGGAAGTTCCTTTCCTTTTGAAGACAGAAAATATGAATCTAAAATATTTATTTGATCAGTTGGATCTGAATGCAAGGCAAGCCAGGTGGTTGGATTTCCTTAGTGAGTACCATTTCGAGCTAAAGCATATTAAGGGCAAAGAGAACAAGGTTGCTGATGCTTTGAGCCAACAGACTCATCTAATATATGAGGTGACATTTAGTCAAACCGATGTATATTTGCATGAGAGGATTAGAATGGCCAACAGAGTTTACCCCTTCTATGTGTAAATACTCAAGAAAGTCAAGAATTTCATCTAATCGAATCTGAGTGTCAGCATCCTTTGGGATTTCTACAGCCGTTACCCATTCTGGAATAGAAGTGGGAGGTCATTAGTATGGATTTCACCACCATTTTACTGAAAAGTAAGAAGCAAAATGATTCTATTTTTGTAGTCATCGACAATTTGTTGAAAGCAGCACACTTCATTCATGTTAAGTCGACCTACAAGGCAGTGAACATTGTTGATATCTTCTTGAAGGAGATATTTAGATTGCATGGGATACCCAAGGAAATAATATCGGATCGAGACGTTAAGTTTACAAGAAAATTTTTGAGATCTTTATTCTCCGGATTGGAGACGTAGTTGAACTTTAGCACTGCATATCACCCACAAACATACGGGAAGACAGAAAGAGAAAACCAAATTGTTCAGGACATTCTTAGGATGTATGTCATGAACAACCCCATGAAGTGGGACGATTACCTGCATCTTGTAGATTTTGCGTACAAAAATAGTTATCAGACTTCCGCCAAGATGAGTCCTTTTGAGGTACTCTATGGACAAAAGTGTAGAACACTGGTTACTTGGGATAGCCCGGTGGATCGGCTCATGTTATGGCCTGATTTATTGATGGACTTGGAACAGTTGGTTACCAAGGTCCAGGTGAGCTTTAAAGAAGCACAAGACCACCAAAAAATTTATGCATATCAGAAAAGAAAAGAAAGGGCTAGTGTCCAAGAAAGGGCCAGTGGCATATGAGCTAGCGTTACCCGTGCACGTAAGAGTCCATAATGTTTTCCATGCATATTTGTTAAGGAGATATGTTTATGATACTAGACATGTAATTGATTGGTCCTTATTGCAGGTAGTACCTATAGGGGAGTTTTCCCCTAAGCCTATTCATATATTGGATAAGAGAGAGGTGCGGCTTCGGAAGCACACCATAGTCCAATTGAATGTGAAATGGAAGCACTTTGTGGTTGATGACGCTACTTGGGAGAATGAAGCCACCATGAGAAAGGATTACTCCTCCTTGTTTCATGATGTCATTTCGAGTCTCTAGAACACCAGGGATGGTGTTGTTCTAAGCCGGGAGGGATGTAATATCACGAATTTTGGACCTAACACTTATAGGCATGAGCCTATTGATTATGATGTTTTCTTGATATTTTATTTTGATATATCGGGTCAAAGACCCCACTGCATATGAACATGATTATTTGTTTTATATATTGTGCGTAAGTCAATTGTTGATGAAATATATATATGCTTGTTTGTGTTGGGAGTGGACTCGGAAACACATGATTGATGAGATTTTTTGTGTTGAGTGAGGAGCTGTAGAGCACATGGCTAATTAATGTTTTGTGTTGAGTGAGGATCTCTGGAGCACATGGGTAATTAATTTTTTGTATTGAGCGAGGAGCTCTGGAGCACATGGGTAATTATGGTGTTGTATTGAGCAAGGAGCTCTGGAGCATATGAGTACTTACATTTGTGTTGAGAAAGAAGCTATGGAACACATGACAAGATAAGATTTGGAATTTTTGGGCATAAGCCCTAGAGCCTTCCATGTTGATGTTGAGCATAAGCTCTGGAGCATCAGATCCTTGGCTATTGTATCCCTAGGTGTATCATACAAGTAAATCCTAGAATTAGTGTTGAGCGGAGAGCTCTAGAATTGCACTAAATTGTAACTCCCTATCTAAGCTTGCAGTATGGACTCTGGTAAGAACTAGGGGTTACTGAAAAGAATTTAATAACTTTCGAGTGAAAATGACTTGAGAAAAATATTGATCTCATCAGACTTATTTATAAGTGTTAAATGAAATTTCAAATTTCTGTATTCTCATCAAGTACTAAAGAACTACCACATTATACGAGGGAATCCAACATCTAAGGATGTTTAGAGTTTTTTAGCCTAATATACCTAACCATCTACATCCTTGAACTTAATGAAGAAGTGTCATTAAGTCTAGGGATCATGGTATATGATGCCCAAAGACCAATGTTAAAAAATGTTATATTATTATGTATTTTATACATGGGATGTATAAAGAAATAAATATATTAATAATATAAATAAATTAAAGAAAGAAGAAAATATCCATCAATTATTATTTTTAGTAAGAGATAATAAATAGTATAATGATTACAAAAGTTTAACTAGGAACTAGTTAAAAGTTCCTAAGTTAAAGTATTACGAATTTCCCCAAATTAATTAAAAAGGGTCAAATCAAGAAATCAAGGATTTATTGATTTAATTGTCTCTTTGACTGAAAAGTCTATTTATAAAGACTCAAGCCAAGGAAAGTCTTGGGGTTCTGATCTATCATTTGGAGGAGTTATTTTCTGCCTATTTTTCTCTCAAGTAAATTCTTGGAGAACATTTTCCTCGAAGAAAAAAGAGGAACTGATCCAGAAGTGATATACCAGTTAGGAAACCCTACCTTAGAAGCTTTAAGCTACTTACATGTTGGAATCTAGCCTCGGGGGATCCAGATTGAAACTAGGAACAGTTTCGGGTCATGGTTGGGTGGAACATGGTAGTTTCCAGGTGATTCGATCATCTAATACAGAGGTCAGATCTACCTATGAATTCTTAATGTTGGTTATTTAAGTGTGTAGGTTCAACCATTAAAGGAGCTTTAAAAATTACAGGTATGAGATCCTAGTCTGCTCATTTCATTTTCTAGCATAAATTGTTGGCTGAATTAGATCAAGGTTCATATTATATCTCCTAACCCTATGTATTTGTTTCTCTATTTAAATCTTTCAGGCACAGTTTTATAGTATAACCCTAGGTTGCAATTTTTCTTATGTTAGATTTATCAATTATTTATTCTTTTATATTGCTTCTGGAATTTAAGTCTTGTATAAATGTTTATCAAGGGTTTGCACCTTAGTTTTCATTCCTGTATAATTTTTCCCCTTAAAGATGTATTAATTACAAACTAGGTTTTATTTCAGATCTGCTACCTGTTTGTTCTTTTGGGTCTTTATAATCTACTGACATATTCCATTTGTTAGCAGGGGCATGTTTTAGATTTAAATAAACTATTATGTATTTTATACATGGGATGTATAAAAAATATATATATATTAATAATATAAATAAATTCAAGAAAGAAGAAAAGCTCCATCAATTATTATTTAGTACTAAGAGATAATAAATAGTATAATGACTACAAAAGTCTTACTAGGAACTAGTTAAAAGTTCCTTAGTTAAAGTATTAAGAATTTCCACAAATTAATTAAAAAGGGTTAAATCAAGAAATCAAGGATTTCTTGATTTACTTGTCCCTTTGACTGAAAAGTCTGTTTATAAAGACTCAAGCCAAGGAAAGGCTTGGGGTTCTGATCTATCATTTGGAGGAGTAATTTTCTGCCTATTTTTCTCTCAAGTAAATTCTTCGAGAACATTTTCCTCGAAGGAAAAAGGAGAACTAATCCAGAACTGATATACCAGTTAGGAAACCCTACCTTAGGAGCTCTAAGCTACTTACATGTTGGAATCCATCTCGGGGTGATCCAGATTGAAACCAAGAATGGTTTCGGGTCATGGTTGGGTGGAACATGGTAGTTCCCACATGATTCGATCATCTAATACATAGATCAGATCTTCCTACGAATTGTTAATGCTGGTTATTTAAGTGTATAGGTTCAGTCATTAAAGGATCTTCAAAAATTATAGGTATGAGATCCTAGTCTGCCTATTTAATTTTCTAGCATAAATTCTTGGCTGAATTAGATCAAGGTGCATATTATATTTGTCTACCCTATGTATTTGTTTCTCTATTTAAATCTTTCAGGGTTTATAGTTTTATAGTATAACCCTAGGCTGTAATTTGTTCTTATGTTAGATTTATCCATTATTTATTCTTTTAGATTACTTTTGGAATTTAAGTCTTGTATAAATGTTTATCAAGGGTTTGCACCTTAGTTTTCATTCATGTATATTTTTTCTTCTTAAAGTTGTATTAATTACAAACTAGTTTTTATTTGCTTTGGGTATTTTGCCACCGTTTACGGTCTAATTGAGGCGTTGGATTTTTTCCTGAAGTGGTTATTTAGGAAAGTGGATCCTAATTATTCTAATCACTCACATTTCTTTTGATGTAGCTTGATTGATCAGACGAACCACATCCAAGTGCAGAGCATACACACTGGAGTCTTGTAAATTTTAGTAAATTTTAAGAGCATGTTTTGTTTAAAAAAAGACCCTCTAGGAATCTCTTTCAATCCAAGTGGCCCTCAATCGGGAAATCAAGGAGGGGTTAATTTAACCGCTTTCTTGAAAGTGACAATGAAAAAATGCACACCACAGGTTTTCTAATTAATTCTACCACGATCCTCTTTCACCTTTCGGTTCAATCAGGGATCCGTGGGGTAATTATTAGTATTAATTTGATTTCAAAATATGGAATAATGACAAATATGATAAAATTATACAATCATGCATGACAAGACTAATCTATAGCAAAAAATGGGAAGAAAATGCAAAAAAAGTGAATCAGATGTAGATCACCCAAGGGGGGGTGGGGAGTGGGCTCGAAAGAGCCCACTCGAAGTGATTATTTTTTATTATTAAAATTACAATATCAAAAAACTAATATGCACTTTGGTCCTTGTTATTTGGGATCCAAAGGCTTACAAAAAGCTTACAATGAGCCTACAACAAGCCTAGCACTGGGGGAAGCCTTCGGGAAGCACTGGTTCACCCAAAAGTTGGAAAATGGGCAGAGTCTCCTTCCCTTTTTTGTTAAACCTGCTAAAAACAAGCAAGCTATTAAAATCAAATATTCCCAAAAACACTTTAAAAGTGCTTTGGGTCGCCACACTAATTACCAAAAAAAAGACTAAGTTAAAAATTGTTAAAAAATGAACAAATTAGTTTTGCAAAAGGGAACCAAGGAAAGCAATATTTCCTTGGGATATTGGATTTGTTTTTGGGCAGCCAATATGATGTGCACTTTCTTGTAGAATTTAAAACTTTAAAGAACAAAAAAAGAAACTACCTTATGAGCAAGCTTTAGATCTACGATTTAGCTACTTGCAAAAAAGGAAATTTCTTCACCTAGATCTATCTTTAAAATGTGATATTCTTTATGAAACTTCAGATCTAAGAAACAAGACTCTTAGGAAGTAGATAGAACAACGTCTAAGCAATTTTTAGAAGTATATATGATCATAAGAGGAAGAACAAGTAACTAGAAGATTGATTTTAAAAGAATCGAGGAAGAGAAGGGGAAAGGCTTGTTGTTGGATAGATCTGCAATGGAAACTTGTTAGTGTAATACAGAGGTGCAATGCCTTTCTGAGAAATTTCAGATGTACAATCAAATCAAACTAGATCCACAGTTCGTCCAATCCTTGCCACCTGAAATCTAAACACACAATCCTGCACAAAATCTTATGAGATATGGATATACATATAAAAAAAAGACAAGAATTACATGCAAATAAACTTATTAAACATGTATAAACTAGATCTTCAAACATAGATGCTATGAGATACAAAAAAACAAGTTTCTTACTTTCCCAACTACACCCCTATTGATTCAGCTAAATCATTCAAGCCAGACAAGGTTCAAATGCAGAAATTCAGAGAAAACCCGACAACATCAATAGCCGCAAGACAATGCGTATTCCACACACATGAGAGCATTACACCATTTAGCCTCCAAAGCTTCTTTATTCCAACAATTAAAGGATTACAACAGTATTACAATAGCAAGCCTATTCTCTCCAGCTCGAACTAGCTTCAAGAAGGAAAAAGGATGCTTTATTTATAGCCAGATTGGCCAAGATGGGTGTAGGCTTGACTGAAGGAGAGACTATAGCTAACAGAGAGTTAATTCAAGCCTGATATGATGATGAACTAAGTCTAACTGGAATAGAACTACAAATCAGAGTGACACCTCACTCGGTGAAATGATCCACCCATCAAACAAATGCCAGATTGATCCACACATGTGGAGTAGAGAGAAAGGAGGGTGCAACCCCTAGATCTCCATGAACCTGTTAAGCTCCTCTTCAGCCCCGATCCATGCCTTCAGTCAAGGAATGATAACTCCTGGTCAATCTGAAGCCGATGAGACTAATTTCAATCAAATCGGAGCAAATCCCACTGAGTTAGGATCTTGGATTTTCTCCATTATTTAATTAATTTTTAATTAAATTAATTCATATTTGATTTTGTTTGGATTTCCTTACCTGAGTGATGGAAAAATCACTCAAAATTTAGGAAAAGTGGGTTTATGGGTTTACCGGGTGCTTCGAGTTAGAAAATGAGCACCCCCATAACTTAAACTAACGTTTAACCCCAATTTTATTACAAGACCATTTTTTCCATTTAGACTATTAAAAAATATCCTAAGTTTTGTGGAAAAATTAAAATTAAAAATTAAAAAAAAAAAAAATCTAGGGAGACTTAGCACATGTTCATATGACTCGACCATAATGCCTAGCATGTTTATACATTGACACATAGACTCTAATAACCTCAATAGGCCTAAATGTCAAGCCGACCACCCCATCTTTGGAGGTATTGACTGAAAAACTCATAAATTATCAGTTGTTTATTCAACAACCAATAATAACCAAGGGAAAAAACACTCTAGGTTGATTGGATTGATAAATGAGTCCAAGAGAAAGAGTCTTTTACAGACACTATGGTGCAGGTGGTTTGATCTCAACTGACCCCAACCAGTACTTCTGGGATCAAATGGCTCCTACACTTAGCAGGATTTCCAAATTTAGCCCAATGGATAAATTCTGCTCTAAAACTGCCCTCCCTCAGATTTACCTTCGCAAATCCCCTGCCGGAGGAGGGATGTGGGATACGGGATCTCGATTTCCCAAATTTATCTTCGCAATTCCGTTTCCGCAACTCTATTTTCGCAACAGATTTTTCACATGTAGGATTCAAGATGCGAGATGCCAAATTTTCAAAGTTACTCCCCCACAACTTTCTCTCCGCAAATCTTTCCTTGCAACTTTCTCATTCGTTCGATCCTTGCGGCCCTCTCCACGACCGTCAATATTCTTCCTTTCGATGTGGCACTCAGATATTTGTGGATCTATTAACTTCATCACAACTCTTAGTGCGGGATAATTCAGGACCGTCAGATCTTGATCTACGGCCTCAATTTCCACCGTCTGTTCTCTGCAAAAAACTCGTTAAGGAAAAAAACCTATGGGTTGCGCCGATTGATCATGAGATTGATTAATCTATCCTACAATATTCATGATACTTTATCCTAACACTCTTATGCATGCATCTACTCTCTACTTCAACTGTTTAAGCAATAGATCAATGCGTGAAATCAACACTTCACTGAAATACACAAATATTCATGAAAACACCAAAGCCGGCTCTGCAAGATATACAGTTAAACATAGCACATGCATAAATTCTAACAACCCTACAAACACATGGTTCATTATTCTATTAAGCAACAAAGGAAAATGCACACAACTTCGATCACTCTCCCTCTTATTCTTTAAAATATTTATAAACAGGAATCAGACACAGGTCTGTCCTGTCTCTGCAAACTTGGAATTCTAAATGCTGAAGAGAATAACCCCCCCTACATATCTAAATGGTCTATTTAAACCAAATACCGCTATCCTATCCTAAGTGGTCCTGCAGCTGAAACAAACACTACAAAGGCGCATGATGAAACGTCCTTGTCTGAAACAAACTAACGACGGTTTGATCTCCACGCAGGGAGTCGTGATCTACAATGATTCCCTAAGCTGCTACTCAAACTATGAATCAACAAAAAATGGTTACAAAATATGCCACAGCATGCAACCAATTCATCACATTGCTGGCATGCCACGATGCTGTTGCATCAGAATCGCAAGGTAGAAAATTATGAAACCCTATTCATAATATCAGCTACAGTGAAACCCTTGGCTTCTAAATCTGCAGCGCTCATCCAAGTAGAATCTTCTGTTGGTTGCTTCTTCCACTTGACCAAATACTCCAGATAGTCTTTCTTCCTTCTACTCTTTGACACCCTAGTGTCGAGAATGGCCTCGACTTCCAATGGTTGTGTCACAGGCATTTGTGTTACCTATTGTAAGTATTTAGTAGCATCTTCACCTCCTGTAAAGGTTCCAGTGTCACCTACTACATAAGGATATAGATCATATACATTAAATATTGGTGAAATACCCACTCCTATAGGCATCTCTAGCTCGTAAGCATTCACTGAAAACTTCCTGAGTATTCTGCAGGGTCCAATCTTCTTCATCTTTAGCTTGTTATACTCTCCTTTAGGAAATCTGTCTCTCTTCAGATATGTTAAGACCAAATCCCCTACTTCATAGTTCTTTTCCCTCCTTCTAGAATCTGCTCAGGCCTTGTAATTAGTGTTACTCTACTACAATATTGCTTTCACTTTCTCCTACAACTCACTGATTCTTGTTGCAAACTCTTCTCCATCAGCACTTAGTTTCTTCAATTGACCTAAGCCATGAAGTTCATACACTCCTCTTCGATACATTCCATATAGAATTTGAAATGGACTCATCCCTGTACTCCTGTTTGGTGAATCATTATATGCAAACTCAGCTTGAGCTAATACTCTGTCCCACTACTTAGGAATTTCCCCAATCAAACTCCTCAACATGTTTCCCAGAATCTTATTAACTACTTCGGTCTGTCCATCAGACTATGGGTGATGTGATGAACTAAAATTCAGTCTAGTACCCAACTTCTTCCACAAGGTTCTCCAAAAAGGCCCTGTGAAATTCACATCTCTGTCTCATATAATGCTTCTAGGTAAACCATGTAGTTTCACAACTTCATCAAATAACAAGTTAGCAATGTGTGTGGCATCACTAGTCTTGTAACATGGAATGAAGTGTGTCATCTTAGAAAATATATCAACAACAAAAAATATAGATTCATGTCCCCTCTGAGTTATTGGTAAACCCAGAATGAAATCCATACTCACGGAATCCCAAGGCCTAGTTGGAATAGGAAATGGTGTATACAATCCTATGTTCTGGCTTCTCCCCTTAGCATGGTAGCATACTCTGCATCTGCTTACAAACTTCTCAACTTTAGACCTCATCCTTGGCCAAAAGTAGAAATATCCCAACTGTCCAAAATTTTTATCACTTCCAAAGTGACCTGCCATACCCCCATTATGTTTCTCCTGTATCAAGTTCTCTCTCATGGAACACTTTGGTATACAAAGTTTTTTTTTTTAAAGAGTAAACCATCTTGTAGTGTATACTCCATCCATGGCTCTTTTTCCACCTCTACTGGATTCTTACAAGCCCTGTAAGCCTCCTGGAAATCAACGTTGGCTTCGTACAAATATCTCAAATGCTCAAACCCCAAAACTTGGATCTGATTTTCTTGCGTGATCAACAGTCTCCTACTTAAGGAATCAGCTACTCTGTTTGACTGTCCACTTATGTGTTTCAACAAAAAGAAAAAGCTTTGTAATAACTCAACCCACTTGACATGTTTCAGGTAAAAATTAGGTTGTTGCATTATGTACTGTAAGCGGCATGGTTATCTGATTATAACACAAACTCCCTCGGCATCAAGTAATGCCTCCAATGCTTCATTGATTGAACAATAGCATAAAACTCCTTGTTATAAGATGAATACTTCTTCTTTGCATCATTCAACTTCTCACTGAAATACACTATAGGCATGTCCTCCTAACTAAGCACAACTCCGATTACTACTCCACTAGCATCACATTTCACTTGGAAATGGTGGAAGAAGTCTAGTAACTTCGATATTGGTTGCTCAGTGATCTTCTTCTTCAAGAACTGAAAGTTCCTTTCAGCCTCTGTTGTCCACTGAAATGGTTGTCTATCATTCTTAATTGTCTCAACAATCGACGCATAAATACCACTAAAATCTTTATAAATTTCCTATAGAATATTGCCAATCCATGAAATCTCCTTGCCTCAAATATGCTCTTAGGTGAAGGCCAATCAATGATTGCTTGTACCTTTTATGGATCCATCTTCAACCCATATCTCAAGATAACAAAACCCAAATATACTAGTTCTATCTTCATGAAGGTGCACTTCTTCACATTTATCAACAACGTTTCCTATTGCAGCCGCTCCAAAACATATCTCAAATGCTTCATATGCTTTTCTTTTGTTTGGCTGAAAACCAAAATGTCATCAAGGTAAAATATCACAAACTTACCTATGAAATATCTCAAGAATTCATTCATCAACCTCATAAAGGTACTTGGTGCATTGGACAATCCAAATGGCATGACTAACCACTCATACAACCCATCATTTGTCTTAAAGGTTGTCTTCCACTCATCTCCTTCTCTGATCCTTATCTAATGATATCCACTCTTCAAATCTAGTTTTGAAAATCATGTTGCCCCACTTAGGTAATCCATCATGTCATCCATCCTTGGGAATGGAAACCTATATCTAATGGTGATCTTGTTAATTGCCTTGGATTAAGTACACATCCTCCACTCACCATATTTCTTGGGTGTCAGTATTGCTGGTACCACACATGGACTCAGACTCTTTTGAACCAATGCATTTTCCAACAATCCTTGGACCTACTTCCTCAACTATTCATTCTCTTAAGGTGTCAACCTGTATGTTGTCTTGTTTGGTAAACTGGCTCTTGGAATAAAATCAATCTGATGACTTATATTCCTCCTTGGTGGTAGTTCATTAGGTAAATCATCCACCACAATGTCTCTGTACTCACTCAACATATCCTGAATCTCCTCAAGTAGATCTATCACATTATTTTTCACTACCACCAATCTTATTTTTCACACCATATCATAGTTCAACTCTGCCTCCTCAACCTGCTGCAAATAATATTTCCCTGACAACATCAAAACTTTAGGTTATGACTTCCCTGTTGTACTTCCTACTTGTACAGGTTGAAGTACATGGGTTCTCCCATTCTGCTCGAAACTATGACAGTTACTGCTACCATCATGGGCTACTTTCCTGTCAAATTGCCACGGTCTTCCTAACAGTATATGACAAACATCCATTGGCATAACATCACATAGAATCTTGTCCTTATATGGACCTATCTGAAAATCAGCTTCACAATGTTCACTCACTAGGATTTGATGTCCTTTATGTAACCAATATACCTTGTATGGAACTGGATGCTTGGTCTTATTTAGCTTCAAATTCTCCACCATCTCTGTGGAAACAAGATTGTTAGTACTCCCACTGTCAATCACCATATTACAGCACTTCCCTTGGACTTTACATGTTGTCCTGAACAACGACTTCCTTTGAGCGGGCTCCACTTGCTCCTTATCAGGTTTCAACAAGACCTTATTCATCTTCAAAAACTCTCCTGTCTCTAGCAATACTTTTTCTACCATCGACTGTTCTTCCTACTGCTAATTTTGCTCTACATAGACTCCTCTTTGCCCTATGTCTTCCTTCCCTGGACACTTAAATGACTTATTCCCCAACTGGTTGCATTTGTAGCATCTAATGAGAGCTTCTCTGCCTTGTCCTCTACCTCTCCCTCCTTGGTAAGGTCCTATTCAGCTAGAATCACCTCCTCTACCATGCTACTCTTGCTAGTTAGAGTTACTGGACTCCCCTCTCTGTGGTCCAAATATTCCTCTTCCAGTTGCTTTCCCTCTTCCTCTAGCTGAACCGCGACCTCTATTGAAGCTATGCTTCCTTGTTATATTCTCTTCTGCCCTTAAGGCGCACTGATATGCCTCCTCCATTGTTCTAGGAGAAATCATGTTGATCTCTTCTTGGATATCCATCCTTAGACCATTCACCTATCTAGCAGCCTTTTCTGCTGACTCTTCCACATATCCAACCCTTAGGTTTACTTTGTAGAACTCCTCAGTGTATTCTGATCTCACTGTTAACAATATATGTCTAAGGTTTTGTACTTTTATATACAGAATTAACTAGTAATCCTTAGGCAAGAACTTATCCCTCATCTTTGCTATCATTCTATCCCAGCTTTTTATCAAGGGTTTATTCTTCTTCCATATTTATGCTTGGACACTATCCCACCATAAGGATGCATGCCCTTTAAACCTCATCACAACCAATCTGGCTCTCTTATCTTCTTCTACCTCATTGTACTCAAAGTACTTATCCATATCACTGATCCAGTCAATGAGATTCTCTGTAACGAGACTTTCATCATATGTAGGAAACTCCGATCTCGGTCTTGAAGTTGCTCCCAAAATAGATATGAAACATCTTAACTCTTGTGTTTCCTGCATAGGTGCAACTTCTTCTCTTTGCTCTTCATCCTCGGGTTCACTTATATCCCCTGCTTTTGGTTCTCTTCATCTGTCTGTTTCCATGGCTTCCAGACGTGCCATTAACACCCTCATTTCTTCTAGAACTTCTGTGTTCCCCCTTGATTGAACTCTGTCATGACCTCTCGCTCTTTCAATGCGTGTAGCCATCTTCCCACCTTAAGCCTCTGCAATAACAGTTCTCTTTCACACTGTTACAACTTACCTCACCAAGCCTCTTCTCAACCCTTAGTTTGTCAGCAATGTTGGTGCTCTCTCCAGAACCTCCTGAGCATCCTTTATTTTCTCTCTTCAGGATCCTATGGCTATACTTCTCTCTTTCATGCATTTCCCCTTCATCCTTCAGAATTCTACTCACAACCTCAGCCGTGGAATTCCTCAACAGGAAATCTCAACTTCCTTACTCTGATACCAAAATTGGTGCTGGTCGTTTGATCTCAAACGACCCCAACCAACACTTCCAGGATCAAATGGATCCTACACTTAGCAGGACTGCCAAATTTATCCCAATGGCTAAATTTTGCTCTAAAACTACCCTCCCGCAGATTTCCCTCCACAAATCCCCTTCCGCAGGCGGGATGCGGGATGCGGGATCTCAATTTCCCAAATTGATCTCCGCAATTCAGTTTCCACAACTCTGTTTCCACAACATATTTTCCGCATATGGGATGCGGGATGCGGGATGCCAACTTTTCAAAGTTACTCCCCCGCAACTTTCTCTTAGCAAATATTTCCCTGCAACTTTCTCAGTCGTTCGATCCTTGCGGCCCTCTTCACAACCATCGAACTTCTTCCTTTCGATGCGGCTCTCAGATCTTTGTGGATATGTTAACTTCCTCACAACTCTTGGTGCGGGATAATTCAGGACTGTCAGATCTTGATCTGCAGCCTCAATTACCATCGTCCGTTCTCTTCAAAAAACTTGTCAAGGAAGAAAACCTGTGGGTTGCGTCGATTGATCATGAGATTGATAAATATAGCCTGCAATCTTCATGATACTTTAGCCTAACACTCTTATGCATGCATCTACTCTCTACTTCAACTGTTTAAGCAAGAGATTGATGTGTGAAATCAACACTTCACCAAAATACACAAATATTCATGAAAACACCGAAGTTGGCTATGCAAGATATATAGTTCAACACAACACATGCATAAAGGCTAACAACCCTACAAACACACGGTTCATCCTTCTATTAAGCAAAAAATGAAAATGCACACAGCTTGGATCTCTCTCCCTTCGCTTATTCAAAATATTTACAAACAGGAATCAGACACAGGTTTGTCCTCTCTCTGCAAACTCGGAATTCTAAATGCTAAGGAGCAAAACGCCCCCCTACATATCTAAATGGTCTAATTAAACTAAAAACCGCTATCCTATCCTGAGTGGTCCTGCAACTGAAACAAACACTATAAGGGCGCATCATGAAACATCCTTGTTTGAAGCAAACTAATGGCGGTTTGATCACCATGTAGGGAGACATGATCCACAATGATTCCCTACGCCGCTACTCAGACTATGAATCAGCAAAAAATGGTTACAAAATATGCCACAACATGCGACCAATTCATCACATTGCTGGCATGCCATGATGCTCCTGCATCACACTACCATGCTAGAACATTTTATTACATCTCCCCCAAGGGGGTATGAACATGTGGTCGATAAAAAAAACACTTCCCAGAATAAAGTATAAAGGTCTTCTAAAGTTCGAACAAATAATCTTTGTCTGGTTCACCAGGCTCACTTGATAACACCGACTAAGTACAACTTAGGTGGTAACATCTGGCTCCAACTGTGGGACGTGTGCTCGATCTAGTCATAGGGAAAGGAGAGGATACAAGAACACTAGAATTTCTAGTTTATATACCCTATAAAAACATCTCAACTTGACAAGAAAACCTTAGTAACACAAGCTTTATATAAAATCCAAATGAACCATCAAGCTTATTTTTTTAAACAAAATGAATGTAGCTAACTAATGAAAGAGAAGTTTTATTATAGGTAAGTACAAAACGGGAATGCATAAAGTAAATGCTCTCTTTTAAGGAGCTTATTTTCCTACTCTAAGCATTATATTAAAAAGGTTAGGTGTAATAAAAAATTCAATGTAACCACCTAAGCATTTTATTAACATAAAAAAAAATTGGCTTGTTTTTGGTTACCAACCAAAGTAAGGATACTTTATTTAGAAAATGCAAACCCACATGATGATCTAGAATGGGCGGGTTGGATGGGAAATTATAGGCATGAATAAAGTCATTAAAGCTCTTCCCAAACTGGTATGTGCTCGTGCATGTTGCTTCTATCCATGACTGGATAGGACTGATATACCATTCGGCAAGATGAGGCATATTGACTACAGCATCATACTGATCATCAAGTCTTATCAAATGATAACTCATTGCATAAGCCCTAAGTAGCTCCAAATCATAAGGAACCTCTACATATGAAGAAGATGGCTGAGATTGATATTCCACTGACTACATCACATATAAATTTTTACAACGCTGCTTCTCAATGTATTCATTACTATTGACTTTGTGCGGCTCTACATGATATGAATTTTAATGATCATGTGAAAATTCTGAATGCTCCTCTTCCATACTAAGACTTTCCCAGGTATCCAGATCCACTCTCCCCTCTATGGATGTATCGTAAATTGGACTTCCACAAATTTTTGAATAGACACTCCCCTTGTTGGACATGTCATGGATGGGATTCTCAATAATATTTTCACAAGTTGGATTATCTATGAAATTCCAATAGTCATCACTCCCATCTATGTCAGATATGAGAGAGTCTTCCCTGCTAATATGACATCCTAAGATATAACTACCCTCCTCCTGCTCATAATAATCATCCTTCAAATTTTTGGTTTCAAAGAGATTACAAGAAGTTAAACTTTCCAAAACTTCATCCCTGACTGATGAACATAGAGGAGTGTCATCATACACATCATAAATTTCTTCATAAGTGTCGATCTCTGTAATGGTTTCCTCATGAGGGATTTCTGGAAAAATATTAGCATTGCAGCAAACTTGAGAATACCTCAAATCTTCAATGTTTTCAGTTATGGTGACATGAGGAGAGTCTTCAACAATGTGTTCAATCATGGGTTCCTTGTGAAGCTCTTCAATACGATCATCTCGAGTTTGCTCATTTATAATGGAATTCATAGGCTCCTTTAGCTCCTTTAGGTAGGTGAGGGCCCTTTCTACAAAAGTTACCATATCTCCCTCACCATTATGCCACCTCTCAAAAATCATAGCACATAAGTCTTCAAGGGAGGTAATGCATTTATAAGGAAGACCACAAAACCATATCCATGCCTTCTTTTTCAAAGAACGAGCAAAAATTCGCATTATATTATCCTTATGAAGTATGTTGGGTTTATTCACAAATGAAAGAAAGGATATGATGTGTCAGACAGCTGAATAACCATTTCCACAAAGAATTGGAGCCTGAAAATATCTCTTATCCTGGAGATATGGTTCATAGTTAGGAAAACTCGGGATGCCCGAGAAATTGATGGGAGGATATGTATTGGAAATTTGAGCACCATAATCTTCATCATCCATAACGTTTTATCAGTAGCATATATCAACCATGTACTTTGTACTGAGCTTGAGTTGTCAAATAATGAGCATTTAAAGTTTTAATATGTTGTATGAGCTCCTCTACACACAACAAGTCTCAACAAAATTATGAGAAAGTAGGGTTTTATCCCTTCAATGGATTCACCCGAGAAATTGATGGGAGGATATGTATTGGAAATTTGAGCACCATAATCTTCATCATCCATAACGGTTTATCAGTAGCATATATCAACCATGTACTTTGTACTGAGCCCGAGTTGTCAAATAATGAGCATTTAAAGTTTTACTATGTTGTATGAGCTCCTCTACACACAACAAGTCTCAACAAAATTATGAGAAAGTAGGGTTTTATGCCTTCAATGGAGTCGCCATGTGAAAAAAGAAAAATAAACATTTATAAAATCTTTCAAAAAAATTATTTTTTTCTTTTCTTTGCAAAAATAAAAACTAAAAAAAGCCAGTGGAGTCGCTAGATGAAAATTAAATCTCTACTCTAAGCATTCATCAATAAAAGAAAAAACAAAAAGGAAGAAACAAAAGTCGTACTCCAGGAATAAAAAGATTTATCCCTGGAAACAACGACAAAAGATGTTGCTTCCTTTCACACACCTGGGGGGAACGTGGCATAAATATTCAAGACACTCGGTGTGTCCTTGGGGGAAAGTCTCAAGTCAATGCTGTCACCTTGTTCTTGACTCCTCTATTTAGGAAAACTCCTAACGAAGCCAAGGGGGGTAGACCCTACAAGTTACTAAGGCTGGTTACTTAGATGATGATGGTATTAAATGAGTAAGTTTTTTAGGAGTTTTGATTTAACAATTGTAAACAAAAGATAACATGATGAGACATTCACAAATAAGCACGATATGACACCCAATCACATATAGATTGAAAGAAATAAATACTTGACCAGTGCCTTTAAATGGAGTCAAAAAATAACTAAGAGTGCTTGAAAATGCTGGAGTGAATGTTGTGCAATTGTATCTTGGTACGTTTTCAATTAATATGAAAAGATGAGTGAATTAAATTAGGCTGGGGGACTACAGATATACCCGGGGGGTACTTGGAGTATGCCCAAAAGTAGAAACCGCTACAGCTACCCGCAAGGAATGTGTGGGATGGATGGAGTCTCGAAGACTGTGTTCATAATACACCCGCTAGGATGTAACAGATATTGACACCTCGAGGTCACTGTCCAATAGTTCCCACTTCCTTTGGTTATTTTTCCACCGTTTACGGTCTAATCAAGGAATTGGATTTTTGCCTGAGTTGGTTAATTGGGAAAGTGAATCCTAATTATTCTAGTCACTCACGTTTCTTTTGATGCAACTTGACTAATCGAACGAACCATAGCCAAGTGCAGAGCATACACACTGGAGTCTTGTAAATTTTAGTAAATTTTAAGAGCGTGTTGTTAAAAAAAATACCCTCCACGAATATATTTCGGTCCAAGTGGACCTCATTCAAGAAATCAAGGAGGGTTTAATTTTACTGCTTGCTTGAAAGTAACAATGAAAAAATGCACACCACAGGTTTTCTAATTAATTCTACCATGATCCTCTTTCATCTTTCGGTTCAATCGGGGATTCGTGGAATAAGTATTAGTAATACTTTGATTTCAAAATATGGAATAATGAAAAATATGATCAAAGTATAGAATCCTGCACGACAATACTAAGCTAGAGCCAAAAACACGGGAAAAAATGCAAAAAAGTGAAATGGACGCGAATCCCCCCAGGGGGATGGGGAGTGGGCTCGAAAGAGCCTACTCGAAGTGATTATTTTATTATTATTAAGGTTACAATATCAAAAAACTAATCTGCATTTTTCTCCTTGTTATCTGGGATCCAAAGGCTTACAACAAGCCTAACAGTGGGGGAAGCCTCCCAGAAGCTCCGGTTCGCCCAAAAGTTGGAAAATGGGCAGATTCTCCTTCTTTTTTTGTTAAACCAGATAAAAACCAGCAATCTATTAAAATCAAATATTCCCCAAAACACTTTAAAAGTGCTTTGGGTCACCACACTAATTACCGAAAAAAGACTAAGTTAAAAATTGTTAAAAAGGAACAAATTAGTTTTGAAAAAGGGAACTAAGCAAAGCAAGCTTTCCTTGGGATCTTGGCTTTATTTTTGGGCAGCCAATATGATGTGCACTTTCTTGCAGAATTTAAAACTTTAAAGAACGAAAAAAGAAACTACCTTATGAGCAAGCTGTAGATCTACGATTTAACTACTTCCAAAAAAGGAAATTTCTTCACCTATATTTATCTTTAAAATGTGATATTCTTTATGAAACTTCAGATCTAAGCAACAAGACTCTTAGGAACTAGATCTAACAACGTATAAGCAATTTTTAGAACTAGATTTGATCATAAGAGGAAGAACAAGTAACCGGAAGATTGATTTTAAAGAATGGAGGAAGAGAAGGGGAAAGGCTTGTTGTTGGATAGATCTGCAATGGAAACTTGTTAGCGGAATATAGAGGGGCAATGCCTTTCTGAGAAATGTCGGATGTGGAGTGGAGTCAAACTAGATCCAAATCTCGTCCAATCCTATCTACTTGAAAGCTAAACACACAATCCTACACAAAACCGTATGAGATCTCGATATACATATAAAAAAGAAGACAAGAATTACATGCAAATAAACTTATTAAACATGTATAAACTAGATATTCAAACATATATGCTATGAGATACGAAAAAACAAGTAATCTTACTTGCCCAAATACACTCCTATTGATTCAGCTGAATCATTCAAGCCATACAAGGTTCAGATGCATAAATTGAGAGAAAAACCGGCAGCATCAATAGCCACAAGATAATGCTTATTCCACACACATGAGAGCATTACTCCATTTTGCCTCCAAAGCTTCTTTATTCCAATAATGAAAAGATTACAACAGTATTACAATAGCAAGCCTATTCTCTCCAACTCGAACTAGCTTCAAGAAGGAAAAGGCTGCTTTATTTATAGCCAAACTGGCCAAGAGGGGTGCATGCCTGACTGACAGAGAGACTGTAGCTGACAGAGAGTTAAGTCGAGCTTGATCTGATGATGAAATAAGTCTAACTGGACTGGAACTGCAAATAGAAGTGACACCTCACTTAGTGAACTGAAACACCCATCAAACAACTGCCAGATTCATCCACACGTGTGCAGGAGAGAGAAAGGAGGGTGCAACCCCCAGATCTGCATGAGCCTGTGAAGCTCCTCTTCAGCCTTGATCCATGTCTTCATTTAAGGAATGATAACTCTCAGTCAATCTGAAGCCGATGAGACTGATTTCAATCAAATCGGAGCAAATCCCACTAATTTAGGGTCTTGGATTTGCTCCATTATTTAATTAATTTTTAATTAAATTAATTAATATTTGATTTTTTTTATTTTCTTACTTGAGTGATGGAAAAATCACTCAAAATTTAGGAAAAATGGGGTTATGGGTTTACTGGGTGCTCCGAGTTATAAAATGAGCACCCCCATGACTGAAACTGACTTTTAACCCCACTTTTATTACAAGACGAATTTTTCCATTTAGATTATTAAAAAATAGCCTAAGTTTTGTGGAAAAATTAAAATTAAAAAAAAAACAAAACAAAACAAAACCTAGGGGGACTTAGCACATGTTCATATGACTCCACCATAATGCCTATAATGTTTATACATTGACACATATACTCTAATAACCTCAACGGGCCTAAGTGTCAAGCCGACCACCCCAACTTTGGAGGTATTGAGTGAAATTATCAGTCGTTTATTCAACAACCAATAATAACAAAGGGAAAAAACACTATGGGCTAATCAGATTGATAAATGAGTCCAAGAGATCGAGTCTTTTATAGACACTACCATGCTAGAACATTTTATTACAACTCCCCCAAGGGGGTATGAACATGTGGTAGATAAAAAAACACTTCATAGAAGCAAGTTTGAAAGTCTTTGAAGCCTGAAAAAATCATCTTTCTCCCGTTCGCCAGGATCACTTGATAACACCGACTAAGTACAACTTAGCTGGTAATAGGGGGGATCCGGATTGAAACCATGAATGTTTTCGGGTCATGGTTGGGTGGAACATGGTAGTTCCCAGGTGATTCAGTCATCTAATGCAGAGGTGAGATCTGCCTATGAATTGTTAATGTTGGTTATTTAAGTGTGCAGGTTCAGCCATTAAAGGAGCTTCAAAAATTACAGGTATGAGATCCTAGTCTACCTATTTCATTTTCTATCATAAATTTTTGGTTAAATTAGATCAAGGTTCATATTATATCTCCTAACCATATGTATTTGTTTCTCTGTATAAACTTACAACCTAGATAACCTAAGATATTATCTACAAGCTGAATTACTATATATATATATATATACATCAACAAACATAAATAGAATTATGAATCTAATCAACTAAGTACAGACTATAATTAATTCTAAGATAAAGAAACCGGTAAAGACCTTTCAAGGTCTGCATATTTAAATACAAGCTAACTACTAAATCATTCCATTAAAAATAACATCATCATAAACAATGAACATAGTAAGTATCATGACCATTCTTTGGTCCAAGATCAAATCTCTTTTCACTAATTAAAATCCACAGTCCTAAATATTTTAATAAACAACATCATAATCATATGCATAAATCATTTAAAGTCCCATCTATTATTTCTCACAGCGATCACCTAATAATAACCAAGTAATATTTCAAAACCCTTAAATTACACAAAGGTCATAGTATCGACCCATGTGGGTATACAAATCCAAGTCGCAGGACTTAATAAAAACCACAACATAAAATACATAAGAAGTAATCAATTATATAACCAGGCCTTTGTTCCATATAACAAATTAAAACCATGAAATTACATTAATACACATTAATCGTTTTCTTTACAACCCTTATTAAAATATTCTAGGAACAGTCCCAAGTTTTTATTCAAGCAACGACCAGGATTCGAATCCTGTAGGGTCATTTTATATTTATCAGAGACATGTTACACACATAGTGTATGCAGGATACAATAATAACATCACTATGCTATGGCAAGGTCGTGAGACTCTCGTCTCTACACCCTACACTGTAAGCATGACTTTGGCCACTTAAAATAAATACATAGTCCCCTAATCTAAAACCCTGTCTATAAAAAAATATACAACAACTCTGTCAACCAAGGGTTTACACCCATGGTGTATAAATCCACATTATATATAAAAAAACAAATCGTGAATCCTAAACCTTCTACACTATCGCAGCTACCATGGAAGTGTGCTCATGCCATTCACAGCATGGCCCCAAGCCATTCACTGTCACTAATCATTTCCATTCACTCAACTATTAACAATAATGGAAATAACAATACATAGACTCATCGTGAAGTTTGAACACCATATGTAAACTCAAGGTTTAAATAATCACAACTCATTAATAAAAATGAAGGATGGATTTATACACACAGCACTGTTTAATAACCATGGAAAAATAAAGTAAACACAATATATATTCAACACTCGGTGGTTTATCACCTTAATAACATTTACACAGTCATGCCAAGGGCTATGGCACCATTGCAAGAAATCATGTAGCCCATGGTTTAAAGCCCCAATTCAAATTACGAATTACATAAACAAAACATAGAGTCTGCTAAAGTCCCAAGGTTCGCCATTCATGGCTAATAGTACCCTTATTATTTTACAAACCCAGAACTTGTACATAGGACCAAAGGAGAATCAAAATCCCACAGTAAAACCCCAATAAGCAACATGATAACCGATTCCTACCCACATTGCCTATAGGTGACAAGCAAAGGGTATTTAACAGGATTACCGTGCACCTATGGCATCACCCATGAACCAGTGGTAAGCTCTGAACCATGAAGCTCCATGCTAACCCTATCACCTACAACCACCAATAGAACGACGAGGATGAGAAGTATGCGATTGGTAAGCCATGAAACAAACATTAAACGCTGCCATTAAAACCAAAGAAGCATACCTTCGTTAACTAGGGTGTCGCCTCCACCCACTACGCAGAGCAAAGACCAAACCATTAATGAACCAAGCAAAATTACCAAATCATTCATGGAGCCAATCCCTAAGCTTGGGATTCCCCAAACCCCAAGGAGCATTAATGGTGCCATCCTTATGTCCACTATCTACCCAAAACCCATACCTCTATAGTTTACAAACGTTACATTATCGGTGTCTCCATTTCCATGCAGGGCCTTAAACCCCATTGCATAAGTTTCAACCATATGATATAATCTCACCACCCCAATGCTTAATACAAGGTATAGTATATTATTTAGTCCATGTAATATATGTGCGCCAAACCAAAGTCAATCCCCATGCTTAAATAGCATATGTATCATGTAAACCTTAGGCACTAAGCCCTCAACCTTTGACTCTCGTTTTCCTATTAATTAAGAACCATGGAATATGAAATATGCCATTGTAACCTAGTTATCCATAAGCCAATAATGGGCCTTTAACCAACGATTTGTGAACCTTTCAAACCCATAATAAAAGGTATCTTAATAATTTTATTAAAGAAAACATAAAATGTAAATAGATTAAGAGAAAAACAGTGAATCCGAAATTACAAAATGAATAGCAGGTATCACATAAATAATTTATCTATGTTAAATAATTAATGAAGATAGTAATTACCTTGCTATCAATGTGAGTCTGTAAGGAAGTGCAATAACAAACAGTAGGTATGTTAATGATCAAAATGTTCAGTGCTATTTAAATCTCCCTCGCTAAGTATAATCTGCATACGAAATAGAAGAGGTGACTTAGTTCAAACCGAACTAAGTAAGCCTGCTAGACAAGTGAACACTTTACCTCTCAGACCATCATGGGAGAACTAGTCCCACCACTCCACCCACTTTAGTTCCAGAAACAAAGTTAAGTTAGAACCATATAAATAACAAGTAGGACTACGCATAAATGAACGAAGCATATAATTGAGTAACCGTAACATACACCATAATATATAACCATAAGAATAATGTAGCAAACAAGCATCATGACTTCTTAAGTAAAATAAAGTAATATCTGAACTAAGAAAAAGATAATAGAATGTAAGAACAACTTATGACCAGACAGTGGTACATTTAATGTATGTTATATTGCTCAAGTTAAATAATGTTCCGTATAGGTAGTTTCCTACTAGCCTAATAATTTTTTTTTTCAATTTTTGGGGATATTACAATAAGCTATAACTCCACCTTCTTGCATTAACACAACACCCAAACCCTATCTTGAGGCATCTATGCAAACTGTAAAGTCCTTCTCCATATCAGGGTCCTATAGAACCAGTGAACTCATTAGTAATCCCTTCAGTTTAGCAAGTCCGACATCACATTCCTCAGTCCATTCATACCTTATGCCCTTGTGTTGTAAGGTAGTTATGGGTTTGACAATTTTTGAGAATCCTTTCAAAATCCTTCTATAGTACCCTTCTAAACCCATGAAGTTCCTTACTTCATGTGCATTCCTTATCATGGGCCAATCCATTATGGCCTTCACCTTTTTAGGGTCTACTAAAATCCCTTATTTAAAAATTATATGTCCCAGTACAACTTGTGTTCTCTTAAGCATGAAAACACCATTTGCAAGTGTTCCTTGTGCTCTCTTTCATTCTTGGAATAGATCAGTATCATCCAAGAATACTTGCACAAATAGATCTGAGTATTTTCTAAATAAACTATTCATGAGGCTCATGAATAGTATTGATGCATTAGTCAAACCAAAGGGTACCTCCATGAACTCATAGTGACCAAACCAAGTTTGAAATGATGTCTTAGGTATATCACCTTCCTTGATACAAAAATGGTGGTAACCTGATCGCAAGTCAATCTTTGAAACTATCATCACCCCTTTCATTTGATAAAAGAGGTCGTCGATTTGAGGTATTTGGTACCTATTTTTAATCGTGGCATTGTTCAAGTCTTTGTAATTTGTGCAAAAATGCAAGGAACCCTCCTTCCTTACAAAATTTATTGGTGCTCCCTACAGTGAGATACTTGCCTTGATGAATACTAGGTCTAACAATTCCTTCAGTTGCATTTGCAACTCACAAATCTCTCGGGACATGAGTCAGCAAGGTGTCTTTGATTTTGGCTCATATCTAGGTTTAATCTCAATGGTAAAATCAAGTTCTCTCTTGTGAGGTAATCTAGGTATTTCCTTGGGAAATACGTCATTGAATTAAGCTAATACTGAGTATTGATTGAAGGAGGGTTCCTTTTCATTATTTACTGCTTCAATTATATATAACTAACATCATTGTCTCATACATTGTTTTATGTTCATCATCGAGATGAAACATAGGGACACCATTCATTTGATACCCTCGATCTCAATGGCATTCTGTTTGTCATCAAAATAAACGACTCTCTTCTTGTAATAGTCTAGGAAATATTGATGTCCCTTAAGCCAATTCATAACTATGATAATATCATAAGTCCCAAGGGAGGTGAGATACACTTTGACTTGTGTAACACACACCACGAGATCTACTAAACATTTGTTGATGTTATCCCCTACTACTTGTTTTCCCCCTGAATCCATTTCAACCGAGTTAAAATTGCCGTGCTCGTAGGCTACCTACCCACATTTATCTAATGAAAATGGAGAAATAAAACTATTTGTAGCACCAAAATAAAACAAAATTATGAGTTTAACATTATTGATATTACGTGATGATTCCACCACAATGGATTGGTTTTCGACCTGATTGTTATTCATCATTGTTGATATTTGATGCTTACTTCCTCCATTCCTCATCGAGGCCTTTCCCTCTCGATGCACTGTATTGGATCGTAGCTTGGGACATTCACGCCGATAGTGTGTACCACCACAACCTCAACAAGAAACTTGTGATGGAGGAGGTGAGCTAAAATTCTAAGACCTCTAAGATGGGATCCTTCCCCTAAAACCCCTTCACCTACCAAATAGTCTCTGATAATTCCTTACACTCCAATGAGTCCCTGTTGTTTATTTGGATACTCTACTAGCTACCACTGATCTATCTAGTTCTACAACTCTGGGTGTAAGACTCGTTTCCATAGGGAGATGACCTCGTATACCCTCCTTTAGGGTAGATTTGAGGGGCCTTCCCAACAAACTCTCACTACCGAGTATTAAATGATAAAAGGATTTCCCACCCAACATCTCTTCAGTATAGCGAGCATATTCAACTTCCTCGACAAATGAAGTTGGTTTCCACAACCGTACTTAGGCATGAATATTAGGATTAAGCTCATACACAAAGCACTTAACATGGTGTTGATCATTATCCAAGTAGGGGACATACTTAACCAATTCCATGAATCTTGTTGGAACATATTCCCCATCCAGACCTTGGTTAATAATATTTTCATAAGGTTACATGTGTTTTGTGTAAGTTGTTCCATGTGAAAATTGTTCTAGTTTCTAGTCTTGTGCCTTGGATCCTAGTTTGTCCACATTTGACCCACTTAGACTTGTGGTTATGCCATAAAAGATTGTTTTCCCACTTACATGTTATACACCTGAGTGGCACCTCTCCGTCTGAGTGCTGATATTCCTCATTTCGGCACACAAAAGGACACTTATGGATAGAGGTTTGCCCATAACACTATAGCTTGGCTTATCATGAAATACATTCTACCTTCATCCAGCTAGTTAGTTTTCCATTTTTCCATGTTAGGATGTATTCGTGACTCTCTTTATAGACAACTCGCGCATCATTCGTGAGTCTCCCTTAGAGCAAGTCACGAATCCATGTATTCACGGGTTGCGCTTATACAGAGTCGCGAGTCATTCACGGGTTGCTATACTACATACCCACAAATGTGCCTCTTAAGATGAAAACATAAAAACACGCGCTAATGGGAGATTAGTTAAGGTATTTTACTTAATTCTCCTAACTGCTACAACTTCCCCAACCTTCAAGAACTGTCTTATTTCATCCATATAAATACAGGCCTTGGGGAGGGTGTTGAGATATATACTTGGAGAGCAAAGTTATGCTGGTGGATTGTTCACAGAAGTATTTGGAGCAATGAAACTCAGAATCCTTTGGTGACAGAGGAGTCCTTGTCTTAGACGTTTGGTTGTACTCTAAACTTTCTCATTATTGATAATAAAGAGATTACTTCTTCCACATGTGTCTCATATATCTTGGTTTTGATAATTGTTTATGCTTCAGTATTTCATATTTGATTTATCTAACCTGCTAATATATATATATGAATCACTTTATATCTGGAAGATTGTCTCTGAACAGGTGAAAGAGGAGTGAGCCTTAAAGACTTTGGAAGTGGAGCAGATTGGAAGAGGACTAGCGAGGATCGAACTTCGTTTAACAAGTAAGTTCTTCTAACCCTCCTATTTCCTATTCTGCACTTTGGAAGTCAATTGTCTGCAAGTGTTTGAGTATGTTGGTAACCCATGACCTACGATTATTAGGTGCATAATCCTGTACAATAGAACTGGCGACTCCGCTGGGGAGGCCTAGACTACTATAGGTCATTTCTGTTATCCTGACCAGTTTTGCTTGTGAGTCTGTTTGTGGTTTTTTATCCTGGCTCTTACTTACTTTAGCATTTGAAAGTCTTAGGGTTTTTTCTTTGTTTTTGAGAAAAAATTTATACCCATTCGCGGGTTGTTCTACTGAACAGTTGCGAGTATAAAGTTGCATTCGCGGGTTGTTATACTGCACAGTCACGAGTCATTCGCGAGTTGCACTGTTAGACAGTCGCGAGTACTCCTGAAAGTTGGGATTTTTAAAGAAGAGTTTGCTTGTTTCTTTTCTTGTTATGGTCCTTGTTTTCTGAGAAGACTTTCTTTAAGAATGCTGTAGAGTTTGCTTGATTGCCTCAGGTGATCACATCTTAGTGCTTTTCGGAAACCCTTGAGTCTTTTGTGCTTGGTTTATTTATTGTTTGCTTTCTGGAGTAATTGGCCTGTTTGGGTTGTTGGTTAAAGTGACTTAGTCCAGATCAGTGATCAGGGTCTTGGGCTCTGTTTTTCCAGTCTGCTTTCTGACAGTTGCTGGTTTTCACTTGCCTTTTTAAGTTTGCAGTGATATTTGTCATTGTTTACACCCAAGCTAGGGTTCCTAGCCTGCTTTTCTTGCTGGTATTTTGGTTCTGTCAGCCTGTTTGCTTCAGTTTGTATCTTTTATATAGTTTATAAGTGTCAAGTTTTCTCAAGAATTGTGCATTGTAGATGCATTGTAGGTTTTTGAGTATTTTTAAACGTGAAAACAAAACATTGTTAATCTTTTGCATTGTAATTTTTGCATAAGTAGTGTTGTTTCTTTTTCAAAAATATTATCTCAAAAATACAAAAATATATAGGCTTAGTTTCTCTTATCAGTGCTTTTAGTTCATCAATACATATTTGAAAAAATGAAAAGAAGTTTATGTTATAGTAGTAGTTTGCTTTGAATGCACCTTACTTTCATTTATTTCTTGCTGAGTCAAAACACCATACAGTATATCACTTCCATTTCCTCTTGAGTAAGAAACAACCCTCTAAAATAAACGCATAAATTAAAATTTACTAGTAAGTTTTATTTCTAGGGGCCTTTCACCTACTAGCTTAGGCTAGACTTGTGGGCTAGGGAGTGTAAACTTCCCAAAAGTTATAAACTCAGACGTAGTGGACCTTTCTTTAGGTAAATCCTTGATTCTATCACTGTATCTGGGAAGCTCCTCTCAAACGGGAGTTAAGCACTAGGTCGGGTGGAGGCTTGGACAGAGGGGATAACCCTCCGAATCCTTGACAAAGCGTAACCCGGGACTTTTGCGCATCTGGGGATTCTATCCTAGATAGATTTTTGGGCTCAGCTACCCTGCCCATGCGTATGAGTTCAGGTGACGACTGTCCCCCCAAACAGCTGGTATTGTCAAGGTAGCCTTTAGTCTCTTGTCTTTTAGGGTTCATACCTAGGTAAACCGGAAGGTTATTTCTGGTTCACCTTGAACAGGCTTGGAAGGTAACCCTTGTGGAAAGTGTAGGAGGGTGGTGGGTAATTCCTCTGCTTGTGCCTGAGAACCCCTCAAGGACGCCAAGTAATCGTTCATCAGCTTTCTTTGGGAAAGCGTATCTTTATAACCTGGTTTGATTGTTTGAGACTCTAGGATCTTTTTAGTGTATGCTCTGTGGATTTGATTGTGTTTAGTTGACCTTAGGGTGTGATTAGTCAAATTTTTAATTCTGGAGGACCAACTTGTTAGAAGGTCAAGAAGGTTGAGAAACCTTCCTCCTCTCACTGCATTGGAGCCTCCACCTTTACCCCAAAGGTGGAGATTAGACACAGACGGTTCTTTTGAACCAGTAGGAATAAGTGAGGTTCTTGGTGAACCGAAATTGATAGCTAACCATTTTGATTTTGATATAGTCGAGATAGAAGAATTGCAGACTGACAAGTTTGCAAGAAATTTTAACACCCCTTTGACTGATCTTAACGATCCTGTGATCGTCCAAGTTAGACCTTTTAGTTCACCAGTGGTAGGTGTCCCTTTGAGTAGAGTCATGTCTTCTGCGGAAGAAATTTCTTTTGTGTTTACCTCAACCCTTCCGGTTGAAGGGGTACTACCTCCCCCGGTTAGTACCCCTAGATCTAGTTTGCCTTCTACACCTTTGACTCCAGCGAGCCGGGTGGTTCAACCACCGGTTCACTCCAACATAGGAGGTACTTTTGGTAACACAGTTGCTGGGATCCCCAGTATACCTACCATTCCTTCTTCCTTCCCTCACACTACTCAGAGTGGTCCGGTAGGATCCTCGGCTTATGTCCAAGGATTTCCTTGGAATGGGGGGCACATTCCCCCATCCAATCCATACGTAGGTCCATCTCCTTCATATGTAGGAGTGCAGTTTGGGAGCAACACCTCTTACAGGCAAAGCTTCCAAACCCCCATTTCGGTCCCATACACGAGCTCTCCCTTTTCGTTGTTTAGCAGAGGGATACCTGCTCCAGTCTTTCAAACCCCAGCTTTTATGGGGATGGCCCGAACCACTTACACTGCACCTCCCACCCAAAATACTGTGGCCTATGGATGGAATCCGTTTCGAGGCAACCTTCACACTTCACAATCGGTGTCAGGGGGAAACCCCACCTTTACCTATGGGCATTTTGGGGCTGGACCCTCTAATCCCCAAGCTGGCACATCTAGTGCACCGGTTAGGCCCAAACTTCCTTTTCTGGCAACTTTGAACTTGCCAGACTTATCAAAATTGATGAATGATCCGGTGAGGCATGACCCTTTGTGGCCACCTGTTCCCACCAAACTTCCCTCAGACATCCCTAAGTTCGAAGTTAAGGCTGGTGAAGATCCTGGGGCTCATGCCACCACCTTCCATTTATGGTGTTCTTCCAACTCATTGAATGAAGATTCAGTGAGATTGAGGATGTTCCAGAGGACCTTGACTGGTACTGTGGAAAAATGGTACATAGAGCTTCCTTCTGCTGCTTTTAGTAGTTTCTGGGACCTAGCTAGTGCTTTCCTCAGTCACTTTCAGCTTTCGGTCCATTACGATTTCGGAACGGACTTGTTGTCTACTTTCAGACAAAACAAGGCAACCCACATCTCGGATCATATCCAAGAGTGGAGGAGGAGAAAGAGTCTTATCAAAGCTACAATCCCTCCTGAGTTTCTATTAGAGTGGTTCCTTAAGTCATTGTTGCCATACATATATAAGGACGTGTCCACATCAGGAGTAACTAGTGAAGAAGAAGCCATACTCAGGGCCCAGCAGTTGGACTTGATTTATTCACAGTTTGGGATTCTATATGAAATTATCCCTGAGGCACCAAGGCCTTTGCATGAGGCCGAGAAACCCAAGCCTGGACCCCATGCCGATGGTGTGGTCGGGTTTGTGAACTCTCCCACCGTAGAGTCTTTGACAAAACAACTTCACCAATTGTCTGTCAAATAGTCTACGGCGGAGGCAGCAAAGGCTGCCCCCTCCCTCCAAAATGCAAATGTTTTTGCACAAACCTCTTTGAAGGGAAATCAGCAGCCCGGTGGGAAGAAGAAGAAAGGTAAAAAGGGAGAGGGAAACCAAAATCAAAACAAGCCAAAGCCCGCAAACAATGCTGATGGGGGCAAAAAGGAAAAGAAGAAAGTCAAGTTCCCTTGTAAGTTGTGCCAAGGGGACCACCTTACTCATCTTTTTCCCCTCATGGAACAATCTCAGAAGCTGCTCCAAGCTCAACCACCGGCTGTCTTGAAGGATCTGTTTCCCCAAGGGCAGAATTCTGCTTCAACTTCTACCATAGCAGGGGGCACTCAAGCTGCCCCTGACCCCAATTATATCAACATGGTTAGATCATCAACTTTGTTACAAACCAGGAACAAAAACTATGAGAAAGAGACCGATGAGAAGGGTAAAGTTGTAGTTGAACCTTCCAACCCTATCACTATAGAGAAACCTGCGGAAATAATGCCAAAGATACCCAAAGGTGTCTTTAAGAAGACTTTACATAACCCAAATGCCAGAGCTGCTTCTAACTACTCTGTGGTTGAAGACTTGGCTCAAACTCCATGTGCAATGTCAGCTTTGGAGGTGCTACAGAGCTGTCTCGCTCAGCGGGATGCCCTCTTAGCAGCTTTAGGTAGCATTGACTCTTTGAGTCCCACAGCGAAATTTCATCTATCAGATGTTAAAATTCGCCTCCCTTACCATGTAGCCCTATCGATAGATGTTGTCCATGGTGGTAATACCATTGGACGAGCAGTTGTTGATGAGGGAGCCTCTACATGTGTTATGTCCCTAGAATGTTGGAAAGCTCTTGGATCCCTAGAGCTGGTCCCATCAACCACTTTACTTACTGATTTTGATGGAAGGTCTTTTCGTCCACATGGTATCCTGCCAGCTTTTGAGATTAAGTTGGCTGGCAAAGCAGTGTCTGTTGAAGTTGAAGTGATTGATGCTCCGTTGGACTACAATTTGCTTCTGGGTAGGAATTGGACTTATGCAATGTCTGCTGTTGCACCAGCTGTCTTTCGTGTCGTGGTTTTTCCACATGAGGGCAAGGTGGTCACTATTGACCAACTTCATTTTACCCGAAAAGGCCACTTAGAGTCTAAAGATTCCATTGTGCCATTGGTTGATCAGGCCAAACCTGCTGCACAGATCTTGGGGGATGGAATGTATGCATCATTGATGGGCACATTTGATATTCCAGCTCCAGTCCTTTATATCAGTTCTACTACTGTAGGGAATTCCATTGATTCGGTGGTCGATAGGACTGATCCTTGGGTTCTCCCAACCCCTCAGGAACCAGAAGTGCCCTTATCTGCAGTGGAAGTGGCATATCAAGCTATTACCCAAACCACTGTTGATCCCATTCCAGATCCTCTTACAGTCTCGGATGATCTGGAAGAATTCTACATGCCCGCATGGGCGGAAAACTCTTTACATTCCATAGATTGCTTAGACACCGTTTTACCTTCCGATGAAGCCATTCTGGAAGCTATGTGTGCACGTGATAAGATATGTGAGGATCTTCATCACCGATGAAGCTATTCTGGAAGCTATGTGTGCATGTGATAAGATATGTGAGGATCTTCATCACCGATGAAGCTATTCTGGAAGCTATGTGTGCACGTGATAAGATATGTGAGGATCTTCATCACCGTGATAAGAGCTAAGCAAGATAGAAAACCAAGAGTTTCATGTGAGACTGTCGAATGATGTTTGGATACACCTGTCAACCCTTTACCTAGGGAAGGAGTGTTTGCCGAGGGGAATATGGCAAACATTTCCGCCACTATACCGATCAACATCTCTATAAAACCAGATGTCATGGAAAATATCTATATAGGTGCAAACTGCTCTCAGGAGGAGATTGCCATTTATACTGCCCTTTTCAAGGAATTTTGCGATATCTTTTCCTGGTCATATGAGGAGATGCCAGGCATTGATCCATCTATTGTTCAACATGAGATCCCAACCTATCCTGATGCCAAGCCAGTTCGGCAAAAATTACACCCCCTGAACCCGCGTAAAGTGGCGGCTATGAAGGCAGAGGTTGAAAAGCTGTCGAAAGAAGGTTTTATATACCCCATAGCTTTGACTGAATGGGTGTCCAACCCAGTTCCTGTTGATAAAAAGCAAGGGACTATTCACGTTTGTACGAACTTTCGAGACCTTAACAAAGCCTGTCCTAAGGACAACTACCCCACACCATTTATTGATCAGATCATAGATGCATGTGTGGGAAGTGAGGTATTCTCGTTTATGGATGGTTTCTCCGGCTAAAATCAAATCCAAATTAAACCGGAAGACCAGCATAAAACTGCTTTTATTTTCCCTTGGGGTACATTCGCGTATAGGAAAATGCCCTTCGGTTGGAAAAATGCAGGGGCAACCTTTCAACGAGCCATGAACTTTGCTTTTCACGACATAAAATCCATTGTCGAGCCTTACCTTGATGATCTGCCTGCTCATTCTCGCAAGAGGATCCAACATCCAGATCATTTACGGTTGATTTTTGAGAGATGCAGATACTATAAAATTCACTTGAATCCCCACAAGTGTGTTTTTTGCGTCAAGTCAGGAAGATTGCTTGGATTCATTGTCTCTAGTAGGGGCATTCAGGTGGATCCTTTAAAAGTTGAGGCCATTGTAAATCTTCCTCCTCCTCGTTCTCTTAGGCAACTTCAGAGTCTACAAGGAAATTCTAACTTCCTTCGACGTTTTATCGTTAATTATGCCAAGATCACTAAAGGTTTCATGCGCCTGCTTAAACAGGACACCCCATTTGTATGGGATGAAACTGCACAACTCGCGTTCGAGACATTGAAAAAAGATTTGTTGTCGGCTCCTTTATTACGCCCACCAGATTATTCGAGGGATTTTATATTATATCTGGCCACGTTGGAGTCTACCATTGGGGTAGTGCTAGTTCAGGAGGATGACAAGCTCGTTGAGCATGTTGTTTATTATCTTAGTCGTACTCTGGTTGGACCTGAGTTTAAGTACTCCCACATCGAGAAGTTAGCCTTAGCAGTTGTTTATGCTGTACAGAGGTTACGACACTACATCTTACTGAGGACCGCTACTACAGTGGTGGATGTAAACCCTTTCCAATATGTTTTATCCCGACGGATTGTTGGGGGAAAATTCAATAAGTGGATAGTCATCCTCCAAGAGTTTGACTTGGTTTTCCAATCCGCTAAATCCAAAAAGTCCTTAGTTTTTGCCGAGCTTATAGCAGAATTTCCTACGGAAGAAGATGTAGTGATTGAAGATGACTCATTCCCAGATGAGCACATCTTCCTGATATCCACCTCCAATCCTTGGTACAGATATATTCTTATATATCTCCAGACTTTGAAGTATCCTGCCGCTTACTCTAGGGAAGACCGACACAAGTTACGCCTTCATGCTAAAAACTACCTCATTATAGGAGATACATTATATCGACGAGGGGTAGATTCCGTCTTGCGTCGCTGCCTTACTCATGAGGAAGCAGAGATTGTCCTAAATGATTCCCATAGCGGAGCATGTGGGGGTCATTTATCTGGGTTAGCAACAGCCCAGAAGATATTACGTGCCAGGTATTTCTGGCCCACCATCTTTAAATATTGTGTGGAAGCAGTGAAACGCTGTCATCCGTGTTAGCTTTACACCAGAAAAATGCGGTCACATCCTGCTCCCTTGTTTCCCATTATCTTGGTAGGCCCCTTCATAAAATGGGGGATTGATTATATGACATGCAACCCAGCCTCGGCTGGGGGGCATAAATACATCATTGTCGCTGTTGACTATTTCACAAAATGGGCAGAGGCAATGCCTACTTTCAAAGACAACGGGGAAACAACAACTTTCTTCGTGTTTAATCAGATTATTGCTAGGTTTGGTATTCCCAAAGTGATTGTCACTGACCATGGCAGTCATTTTCAAAATAACATGATGACAAAACTGACCACCATGCTTGGATTCCGACAAGAACATTCTTCTCCATATTATCCGCAAGCAAATCGTCAGGTTGAGGCTGTAAACAAGACTTTAAAAACTATCCTTAAACGTACTATTGATGCAGCCCGCTCGAATTGGCACATCATGTTATATCCTGCTCTTTGGGCTTATCAAACCAATGTAAATACTGCTACGAGTTTTTCCCCCTTCCAACTCGTTCACAGGGTGGAAGCTATTACGCTGATTAAATGCGAAATCCCATCCTTGCAGATAGCTATTCATGTGCTACCTAATACGACTGAGCTTGAGGAACGGTTGCTCCATTTAGAACACCTTGATGAACAATGTAGAGATGTGTTGACTGCAAATCAGGCTCATAAAAATAGGGTTAAATCTCAATATGATAAAACGGTCAAACCTAGGGTTTTCTCTGAAGGGGAACTTGTCTTGCTCTAGGACCAAGATAAAGAGCCTCTGAGGGCAGGAAAATTCAAGGCCATGTGGTTAGGACCCTATGTCGTGCCTAAATTTTTGAGTAAAGGCACATATGAATTAGTTGATTATGATGGGAATAAGCTGCCTGAGCCTAGAAATGGGCTCTACCTGAAGAAGTACTACGCTCAGGCTTAGCACTTTTTCTTGTATATTAGTGTATGTATTTTTTATGTACATTAGGTTGTCAGTTTCGTTTTTTATACTATTTGTTCGTTGTTGCACCTGTCTTCCGAGATGTATGTAGGTTTCGCGGATGGCACCAGCC
>LPNX010883250.1:46123-57371 GCA_001517045.1 Pseudotsuga menziesii | reverse complement strand
GAGTCTGATCCATAGATCCCGTCATATACAAAATATACAAAAGTGGATCATAATCCATCAAAATGCCCTAGATCTAAGCCTGGCCGCCCTAGCCACTAGGAACTCCTTGGTCCCCATGATCCCTATGCACCCTGGCTTCCTCAGCCTCGTCGGCTTCAACAGCATCCACCACATCTCTGTATACCAGTACTGCTCTAGCTACTCACCTGAACAGTCGGAGCCAAACCGGTGGAACCCCTACTACAAACTCCTGCATGGCTGTAGGTATGTGCTCAATCCGTATCGTCGGTACTCGCTGGGTCAGCCTGGCCAGCTTCCCCTCTAGTACTCGGACTAATCCTGGGTCTCCTCCTACAACCGGACGGACGTACATACGGGGGTGCCCTTCAGGGCGGACTGGTCCAATATCTGCATTTTGACATATAAATCAGATTAATACTTGTACATATGTATATATCCTATCATTTGAAAATTCATAAAAATTTGATAATGATAAAAAATTTAAAAAATCACTTACCCATCTCGCCCCATATTCCTCCTGGAGGGAGGACAAGGTCGGGATCACCTCGAAAATCCATCCCAACGTATGGAAACTGCTCCAACACCGGTAGCTGTCGTTCCCACAATACATAAAAGTCATCATCGTAAACGCTATGTACTATGTCTCCTCCTCCTTGACGGAGGAAGATATCTCCCCACCGGCTCAGCCTCGACTGACGTGGATGTCTGACCTGCAGTGGTATAGCAGGGCTCATAGCTGGCACTCTCTCAAAGAAGAATGCTACTAGGATGTTGGCATACCCAAAGTTCTTGCGTCTTCCTCTCCTACAATCGGAGAGTTTCCTCTTCATGATGGGGAGCACTCCCGAGCACCAATCATAAAGAGCACCTCTAAAGCAATCAACCGCCGCCCTCATTTGAGTCCTGGTGGCCATATGTAACCCTGTGGAGCCTGCAAGTCTCACAATAGTACTAGCTAGTACCTGGAGTGTGAAGTCCTGGATGTCTGCAATAATAACACTGCTGCCCTTCTTTGGTGTACCCGGTGTACAGAATATGTCAACATAGTTCTGGACACTCAAGGGGTCCCTGCCCCTTCCAGTGCCCTCTAAATTCACCGGTGCCCCCCGTTGTGACAACTCGGTAATGAAGTATATATCTTCCATGGTAAGCTCTAAGGTCTCACCTTGAAGATTGAACATCCCCATGTCATGATCCCAGTAATTGACCATGAATTCCAGTAAGCAGACATTTGCCCGCATGGGCGATGTGCAAAAGAATTTCAACAACCCACATGTTCTTAATGCTTGGATGGTGGGCGGACTTTGGAGCGCCGCGTGATCCATTACTTCATGTTCCCTCTCTCTCCACTCCAGCACCATATTTTTCCTGACAAATACACATAATTTGATTCAGTATTTCATCATTAAAAATTAAAAAATTTGCATAGTTTTTGAGTTTTTACCCATAGCGCAACATTCGCGACTGTCCACTTATACAAGTGGTGAGTCATTCGCGACTTTCCTGTTCAACAACCCATGAATGAAAAGCGCATTCGCGACTCTTGTGCTTAGTAACCCGCGAATGCGCAATGCCATTATTTGGGATGATGAAAAATGTTGAATTAACCATAAAAATTGATATTTGTTTGGATCAAATTGACGAGCTTAGGGTGTAGTATTACCTGAAGCTGACGGATTCGAATTCCAACGGTCCAATTGTCCACAGTGATCGATCAAAGATAGAGGGTAAACTTTCCTTTTTGGTTCAAAAAGTTCAAATGGTGAGAAATGTTTTAACTTTCAAGCTATTTATAGAAATAATATTTCGTAAAGTGGGTCTTTTTATATAGTTTGAAATGTCAATTGACTAATATCACCCTCTTTGTGCCTTGGAACAGGTTTACAACTTTTACAAAGTGTTGATGCTTCTATAGGGTGGTTTTTGCTCTTTCCAACATATGTTGGTATTTTATCACTCCACATTAACCTTAGTATGCAACATTTTTCCATGGACTATGGTATCCTAAGCCTTAGTCCCTTGTCTCTACCATTGTTCTTCCGTGGCTAGGGTCCTTATTTCATGAGTATCATCCTTATATGTCCTTGTCATCCTTTGGTACTCATACCGTCACTGTTTCAGGCCCAGAAGTTTCCTCATATCTTTTTTTTCATGCCAAATAGAGCTTCTTATGAATCTCTTTTTACAAGCTATCCCTTTATAGGACTCCCCACCCATATGGAGTTTCTTTAGGCCCAGGTCTGACTCCTTCAAAACAGACTTGACTGCCGAGTTATCTCGTCCGTTCAAGCTCGTTAAGAATATGTGAACGGGCATCTGCATTGGTGGTAGGTTATCTCTTTCTCGGACCATGCGGAATAATATGAGAAAGGATCACTCTCTTTTCTTTGGAATTGAGAAGAGTATTCTCAGGTATAGGTTTATCACTTTTCCAGACCTGAGGGACTAAATTTACGGAAAAGGAACACCCGGTTTGAGCTTAGTTTTCTCTTTTTCGTGCTCTGGACCCAAACATGAAAAAGATTCTGAGTGTACTTTGTGTCTTTGTCATGCTCGTTAAACACTCAAGAACAAAGCAACGAGTTTATTGTTGTAAGCCCCATTTCTCGTAACCAAATGGATCTTTCTGAGTGATCTTGCTTTCCTTCACAGTCGTAAAACTCAAGCTATTTATGTTGTTTTGGAAGGAGCGTTGGGTAGGTGGTAATTTAACCTTTTTCGGACCTTCCCAACTAAGTACGAAAAAGGTTCACCTTTTCTTCTTCGGAAGTTAAGAGAGTTCTTCTGTGGTTTGTTTTATACTTTTTCGGCCTCAGGAGACTAAATTGGATGAAAAAGGACCCCCCTGGAGTCTTCTTTGGCATTTTCAGACTCTCTAAATGTGAAAATACCGCATGAGCATGTACTAGTTCGGGCTCATTAAATCCACGGATCAATGGTACTATCAAGCATTATTTTCCCATCTCTTCAAGCTTGTTAAAAAATGAAGAGGGAACCGAGTTGACTTTCCTGGACTCGTTAAAACTTAACAGGGAAGGTAATGAAGAAGTTTTCTCTTGTTTTTAGTAATGGCAACATGTCATCCTTGAACATAGCACTCTTTGTTTTCCGATATCCATGTTTCAATGTACACCTTTGTCCAGCTATCACCTTGAGTTTCTGACTCCTCCTCTTGTTCATTATACCTGGGGAATCTGATCATGTCTCCTACATGACAGATAGGTCTGGTTGTTCTATCTATCCGTTATACGTTTCCTTGGGTCATCTCTGTGTTGTGCTCACTGTTCAAGGATTCTTCCTAATGTCTAATCTATAGCCTGATCCCATCACTGTTATATCTGTTATCCATTTACTTGTGTCTCCCTTCTTTTGCCCAGTTCCTAGTCACTCTTGTGATCCGTTGGAGGATCTATTGCCTTCCTTATCACAGTATGGTTCCGTTTCAGCACCTCCTGATGACGAAGACCTAGATTTTTGACGATAGTACCTCTGGATTCACTTTCATCAGTGGTGAACTCCTTTGCTTCAGTTGTCAATTATCACTTATTGGTTGACAAACTGTTGAATCCTCTCCATGTTCGACTTTAGCTTACCCTTATTCACATGTCTTGGATTGTACTGGTTCTTTGGGATCATTTATGAAGACCTTAGTCCCTCATTTTGGGCTAAGTTGCGCAAGACCATGTTCTATTCTGATATCCAGCTTCCAGATCTTTGAAGACTCATCATTATTGTATTGTGGATTTGATCCACCTTTGTAATATACGTGGTTTCTACCCGTATTATATGATGTAATCACATATTGTAAAGGAGTTAGTGTTCCAATAAATTGAACATAGCATCCTCAGATGTAACTTTGTATATGACATTATTATGTATTTGTTTCAGGTACTCTCTCTGCGCCATTGGATTTCTGAGTTCTCCAAAGTTAAATATTATAATGTATTTCGGCCATCGTTCCCCTCTAACCTCACACATTAGGGGGCATCTGTTATACACCTGAGTGGCACCTCTCCATCCGAGTGCTGATATTCCTCATGTCGGCACACAAAAGGACGCTTATGGATAGAGGTTTTCCCATAACACTATAGCTTGGCTTGTCATGAAATACATTCTACCTTCATGCAGCTAGTTACTTTGCTATTTTTCCATGTTAGGATGTATTCGCGACTCTCTTTATAGACAACTTGCGCATCATTCGCGAGTCTCCCTTATAGCAAGTCGCGAATCCATGTATTTGCGGGTTGCGCTTATACAGAGTCGCGATTCATTCGTGGGTTTCTATACTACATACCCGCGAATGTGCCTCTTAACATGAAAACATAAAAACACGCGCTAATGGGAGATTATTTAAGGTATTTTACTTAATTCTCCTAACTGCTACAACTTCCCCAACCTTCGAGAACTGCCTTATTTCATCCATATAAATACAGGCCTTGGGGAGGGTGTTGAAATATATACTTGAAGAGCAAAGTTATGCTGGTGGATTGTTCACAGAAGTCTTTGGAGCAGTGAAACTCAGAATCCTTTGGTGACAGAGGAGTCCTTGTCTCTGACGTTTGGTTGTACTCTGAAATTTCTCATTATTGATAATAAAGAGATTACTTCTTCCACATGTGTCTCATATATCTTGGTTTTGATAATTGCTTATGCTTCAGTATTTCATATTTGATTTATCTAACCTGCTAATATATATATATATATATATATATATGAATCACTTTATATCTGGAATATTGTCTCTGAACAGGTGAAAGAGGAGTGAGCCTTGAAGACTTTGGAAGTGGAGCAGATTGGAAGAGGACTAGCGAGAATCGAACTTCGTTTAACAAGTAAGTTCTTCTAACCCTCCTATTTCCTATTCTGCACTTTGGAAGTCAATTGTCTGCAAGTGTTTGAGTATGTTGGTAACCCCCGCCTACGATTATTAGGTGCATAATCCTGTACAATTCCTTATTCTATGGAATCAATGCGCCCCTCTATGCTTCATTTTTGGGGTAGTTACAACATTTCCTTGTTTTAAGGAGAGTAGGTGCATCTTCTTAAGGATTTGGTCAATTTGCTCATTAATGGTCCAAAACCAAGCTACTAAACAAACTTATGCTCCCTCATAATGGTTCATTTCATGCTTTTTAACTAGCCTAACAACTTCATAGTCCATCTAGGTTTGTTTCACCTCATTATGGCCACTACTTGGAGTTACATTTGGCACAATGTCATAGATTGGGGGAATTAGTGAAGATAAGCCAACATTAATGGAGATACTCATATGGTTTGTTGGACCCATGGTATTTGGTATCCCATGGTAATTACCAAAGGTATTGCATGTAATAATTCCTATATATTGTACTTGGTTTTTGTTCAACAAATAGAGTGAAAAAATTCCGAGTGGAGTGATTTTTCTCTAGTGTTCTATCCAATATTTATTCTCTATTCTTGCTATATCTTTGTACAAATAATTTTAAGTGAGATTGTTTTTCTATCTAGATCTAGGTTGGAATGTCACATGACTCAAAAAAAAAAATTGTGATGTTGTGCATTCCAAATTCTTACGTGGTATCACAATTATCCTAATGCAAAACAATTTCCATTGTTTCTTCCAGTTATTACCTTTGGTCATTTGGTTTCTCCTTTTGGTATTTCTCAAGCATGTTGTCAAAGTAATGAATTTGAAAGAGTGTTGTTTGCAAGTACATGAAGAAATTGTAGAATATTCAACAAATGATCTAGTTCAACTTTCCTCTGTTTATTCCTATGTTTTTCATGAAGATAACATACACGTTGTTTTCATCAACCCTATTGAAGAGAATATCTTCCATCTCTCATCATTGTTCTCCCATGATTCTTCTATTTACTCTACTAGTGTGCGAAAGAGTGATCCCTTGGATGTTTTGGAAGAAGGCTCGAATCTTGGAGATGTTTCATTTTCTCTCCTTCAATACATTCTTTTTATGTATTCCTATATGATTGCTAGCACTAATTTTCAGAGTTCCACAGAAGACGGAAGACACATACATTCACTTGGATTTGATATCACCTATTGTGGTTTCACGCTAAAGTTTGAAGTGTTTCTTCATGCATTTGGATTTGTGGTCACCCTAGTTGGTTTGTTATGCAAGTTCAAATGGATTCCACATTTTCTTTCTTCCATTGTTGAAGAGATCCAACACATGTTTTGGGAGCATGACCTACTTCTTCCCAAGAAAAAGATTCCTCGAGACATATTGTTGTAAAGGAAAGTGTCCTATGGCTAGGGTTTAAGAGGCCATCAACATACTGGGGTTGAAAGAGAGATGCACAATGTTCAGCAAGCATATATAAGCAAGTTTCAGAGATAAGAAAAGGTCCACACCTGATTAACTGAAGGCTGGTCCAAGCTTTCTCTTCAATCCTCTTCTTGCTCCTCTTGCTCCAAGAGACCTGCAAAATGAATTATACCTTCCTCAAACCAATATGACCACATATAAAGCAATGATAATCAAATAAACATGAAATAATAATCTGATTAACATCATCATATGATCATAAATAGAGATTCAATCACACATTGAACAATGATTTGGGAAGAAGAAGGACATCACATCTTTATTAATCTTGAAAACAAGTACAAGTATACCTTCTCTTCAAGTTTGGCACCTCACAAAACCTTGACCTGGTTCTACTGCTTCTCTTCTCCAAAGAACTCAGCCTCCAAGCTCTGCAACACAAGGGGATGACCGCCAGGGCAAAGGTGTGGGCAAAGAGAGCTCCGAATCCTCCAACATAACAATGAAAAAATTCAAGTCTCCTCTCATGGACCTCCCTACCTCTATTTATATGCTCAAAGAAGAGTTAGGGGCAAAGACAAAGTAGTTACAACTGAAGGAGTCAGTTGCATAACTACCCAAACTACCCAAAATTCAAAAGGCGTGTTTTTTGACATTTTAAGATGCGTATACGGGTTGGTGAATACCACAATCATTACATGAAAAATACAAATGGGTTTTTAGTACAAAAATTCACGTATACATAGCAACTCGCGTACGTACGCGGGTATTATAGAGAGCAACTCGCGTACATATGTGGGTTTCCTGAAGGGCAATTCACGTATAGACAAAAAACTCATTTTTAAGGTATTTATAGGAATTTTCAGACTTTAGTGTCTTCTGGAAAGTTTTATCTAAGAAAAATATATTTCCAACAGTGCAAAGATGAGGTCAAACGGAGTTACAGAACTCAAGATATAGGTCCTCCAAGTTAGGTGTTTTTTCAGTGACTTTCATGAAGTGTCATCATGGAAGTGTCAACATGCAACAGAATCATGGGAAAGTGGTCACAGGTAGAGATGTGTCATTTTGGGATATAATAGATGCCCCCTAATGTGTGAGTTTAGAGGGGAAGATGATAGCCGAAATACATTATAAAGGAAACAGTTGAGTATGGAGAGAGCAGAGAATCCAAGATCGAAAGGCTCGAACAAAGGTACCTGTAAGAGAGATAAATGTCAAAAAAATTGATATCCGGGACATACACATCCATATACAAAACATCGCCATAAAGATATAGGCGGATCCAACATATGTATAACTGATGAAACTATCATGGTCGCTCAATATGCAAAAAGGCACCATATCAAATCTAAAGAAGTCATGGCCACAAATGAACAAGGTGGATCCATACTCAACAATCGATCATAGCCACAAAAATACAAGGTGGATCTATGTCTCAACAAAATGTCATATAAAATGTAACAAGGTCTTGTGCAACTCGGGCAATAGAAAAAGATGATAATGCTATTGTCGGCCCAAGGTCTTCAATCCAAACCTGCCCAAAAGGTACGAATCCTAACCATGCGAATAAAGGAGTTGAAGTCGAACATGGAGGAAACCATTTGATTACCAGTCAATAATGAGAACCGTTAACAAACGCGAGGGAAACCACCATTAATGAAAATGGTCCCCAAGGTACCTAGTACATTCTAACAAGTGTGATTACAAGGACTTGAAGTTGAACACTTGAAGAATCCATCGAGTAGGAGACATTAAAGTATTCCCACTACCCAATAGCGAGGGAAATTGCCACTGATGACTACAATCCCCAAGGTACTGTCATAAAACTCTAAATCTCATTCCCAGAGAAAGATGTTTTGCAGTTGATAGGAAGAGATCCGTTGGAAGGAAGGCATTAAGGCATCCTTCATCGTCCAACATGAGGTAAATCAAAGACTAATTGGATCTGGAATTGGCACTGAATTTCATGACAAGGACACTAAAGACATGATGTAATGAACTGATACCAAGGAATGGCCGACACAAAAGGTCAAGGAAAATGCAGAATGGCTGACAAAGGTTTAATCCTTGAACAGTGAGCACAACACAAAAGGACCAATGAAACAAATCTGCAATGTAGAAGACATTGATAGATTCCCCATATAATTGGAAAAGAGACCAACTGGAGGAGTAAGAAACTCTGAATCAGGATAAGGTCAAAATACTAGGACCCAACTGTTGGTAGACTCAAAACTGGTGCTTTGTTCAAGGAAAAAAGACTTGCTACCATGATGTAAAAAACATGTGAATGAACTTCCCTTCCCCTCTTTCTTGTAAAGGTTTAACGAGTCCAAGAAAGCAAACTCGGGACCATCTTCATTTTTGGCAAGCTCGAAGAAAATAAAGAAGAATCCTTGATAAAGCAATGATTCATGGATTTTACGAGCCCGAACTAGTACATGCTCGACGGTGTTTTCATAGTTTAGAGAGTCTGAAAACTCCAAAGAAGACTCCAGGGGGGTCCTTTTTCGTACAATTTAGTCTCCTGAGGCCGAAAAAGTATAAAACATACCAAAGAAGAACTCTATTAACTTCCGAAGAAGAAAAGGTGCACCTTTTTCATACTTAGTCAGGAAGGTCCGAAAAAGGTTAAATTACCACCTACCCAATGCTCCTTCAAAAGCAGCATATAGCCTAAGTTTTACGAGTGTGAAGGAAGGCAAGATCACTCGAAAAAATCCATTTGATTACGAGAAATGGGGTTTACAACAATAAAATCGATGCTTTGTTCTTTAGGGTCTAACGAGCATGACAAAGACATAAAGTACACTCAGAATATTTTTCATGTTTTGGTCCAAAGCACGAAAAAGAGAAAACTAAGCTCATACCGAGGGTTCCTTTTTCGTAAATTTAGTCCCTCAAGTCCGAAAAAGCGATAAACCTATGCCTGAGAATACTCTTCTCAATTCTGAAGAAAAGAGAGTGTTCCTTTCTCATATTATTCCACATGGTCTGAGAAAGAGATAACCTACCACTAATGTGGATGCCCATTCACATATTCTTAACAAGCCTGAATGGACAAGTTTACTCGACAGTCAAGTCTATTTTGAGGAGTAAGACCTGGGCCTAAAGAAGCTCAAAATCTTTCCCGTGAAGTTTTAACGAGTCCGGAAAAGTCAACTTGTGGACTCCTTATTGTTTTTAACGAGCTCGAAGGAGAGCAAAAAGAATGCTCTAAATGCGAGGAGACGAGTGTCATAGGCAGGTGAAACTAGTTCCAAGCGCAAGGATGAGACCTATGCATAATGTAAGAAAAGTGAGCAAGATAAAGACACTTGGGGAACGTCTCCTCAAGGTAAAAGGTGTCAAGTTGCAAAGGCAAAATGATATAAGGCTTAGCGACAATGAGAACAAAGATGAGGGCTTATACAACGAGCTAAAAGCGTGGAAGCCGGCATTAGGCTCATAAGCGCAAGCAGGGCACATGCAAATGCAATTACGACTTGAACAACAAGGTGAGGCCAGTAAACAGTTGTGAATCCAACTACAAATCCTGTCTCCAAGAAACAACAACATCAGGATGATATTCAACAGAAAATTTCTGATACAGGTCACTTTGGTAGAAACGCATGTGACTTTGCTATCTTCTATAAAAGGTAAATTCAAGGTAGGATCAACCGAAGAAGATTCTATAGAACCAAGGCTCAAGGGTTTATAATCAGTAAGATCAACCTCTGAAGGAGAGAAAAAATCAACAAGGGAGATACAGTCTGCAGGAACAAACTCAATATCATAGGAGTTGAAAAATTCATCAGAAAAATCAAACTCATCAGGATCACTGACTTGTTGTTCGAAGGAAGTGTTGGAGACATTTACCTTCATACTCACTCCTTCGGTAAAATTGGCCTAGTTAAACCACTATCCTAAGTTTAATTGACATTAGTAGAGCATTAATTACCATCATCCCAGTCACTCCCACACCTACCTACAGTCAAGGAGGCTAACTTAGCCTTCTCCTACAGTCAAGGAGGCTAACTGGAGCACTCCAGGGGTGATCTGTGTGACATTCATGCACCTAATTGCTAATTGGTGGTTACTTTTAGTTCAACCAATCAGTTACAGTTAGTTAAGGCACCTCCATTCATTAAATATATTATTTAATGATTATTTAATGATTATTTATTATTATTTTAATGAACTAGAGTGAACAAGGCGCCTTCACCAACTTCTGATGGTCAGTTCAGCTTCAGTTAACCTCATCAGGGTTTATTGGAGTCATGTAGTACTAGCACTTGATGATTGGATTTCTATGACATGTGTTTGATCTCCTTCAGTTGATATTCAGTCATTTATTGCACTCCAAATTCAGTTAGGGTTTGGTGAGTCAATTAGGGTTTTGGTCAAGTGGTTAACTGAGTGAGATTGCATGGCAAAGAGTCAGTTAAGCTAGACTCACTCACTGAATTCAAATTGTCCCTTAGGTATTCGAATTCTTCATGGAGTTAAGCTATTGCTATGCATGGAAATTGTAATCATTTATTGTTTATATAATATACAGAGAGGAAACCTACTTTGGTTCTAGTTATTTCCAATTCAGGAGTATTTGTTAATAATTCTTTGATGATTTTGATTCTTAGTTCCTAGATCATGTGCAAGAATTAATATGATATCAGATCCTACGGTGGGACAAAGATCAATCTCTCAAGAACAAGCTTTTTGACAGATTTCTCCATGAAATTTGAGCAATAGCTCAAGAATCCAGCACTGCACCAGAAGCCAAGGCTTACCACTCAATATCCCAATTAAAGAACTTGTTGATCAAGCTTGCTTGATTGACTATGCTAGGTGTGATGAAAGCCTAAATGTGCAGGCTGTCCGACCTTACGGTGCCCCTTTTGTTTTGATTTGCAGGTCTTAACAGGTACAACTTCAAATGGACTCATCAATCCCTCCTCTCACCCCATTCACAAGCTATTCAA
>LPNX010883250.1:27548-44407 GCA_001517045.1 Pseudotsuga menziesii | reverse complement strand
ACTTCTGATGGTCAGTTCAGCTTCAGTTAACCTCATCAGGGTTTATTGGAGTCATGTAGTACTAGCACTTGATGATTGGATTGCTATGACATGTGTTTGACCTCCTTCAGTTGATATTCAGTCATTTATTGCACTCCAACTTTAGTTAGGGTTTGGTGAGTCAATTAGGGTTTTGGTCAAGTGGTTAACTGAGTGAGATTGCATGGCAAAGAGTCAGTTAAGTTAGACTCAATCACTGAATTCAAATTGTCCCTTAGGTATTCGAATTCTTCATGGAGTTAAGCTATTGCTATGCATGGAAATTGTAATCATTTATTTTTTATATAATATACAGAGAGGAAACCTATTCTGGTTCTAGTTATTTCCAATTCATGAGTATTTGTTAATAATTCTTTAATGATTTTGATTCTTAGTTCCTAGATCATGTGCAAGAATTAATAGGAAGAGTCAAAAGACTCAACAAGACCAACATAAGAAGAAAGGTTAGGCTTACTAGGAAAATCAGGGTTAGACTTCGTCACAACCGAACCAACATCTAAAAGAAGATCAGACTGTATCAAAGACTCTAAGAAGACTTCGTCTGAAGGAAGGAGATCACCCGAGATAGGACACATGTCTAAACTTTCAAATGGATCGATAGAGTGGAGATTAGGCCCCACAGTCTGTATAGGATGACTCACCCGGTCAACTGTTGGGACTAAGTCCCAAGAAGGTAAGCATGAAAACAGAGGCTGCTTCTCAGTAGCAATTGAACGCAAAGGACATGAGGCCACATAGCTCACCTGTGGTGGGGTAATGTCTATAGAAACACTGGGAATCAATAAAGGAAAGACCTGGTCTCTAGTTGGGTCAGGAGAAGGATCAAGAAAATCCAACTGATCGATAGTGACAATTTCTTCGCCATGATTAAAGTACATCACACGAAAGAATGTTGACACCATAGCTTGCATGGCATAGACATAATCACGTCCAAGGAGCATATTGAAGTCCAAGGGGTCTTCTATTACCATGAAGTCAACTAAGACGGTATTCCCACCCAAAGTAACAGGTGTTTGAGAAAGAATTCCCAAGGCTATACAAGTTCTTCTATCAAACGCCAGTAACTGACTAGCAATCGAATCAAGTCTAGGAGATCCCATGCCTCGCCAAGCACGAGCAGACAAAATACTAACTGAGGTTCCTTCATCAACAATACAATGAGCAATCATGTATGGTTCAACTTTGACCTTTATCTGGAAAGGTGCATCAGAAGGAAGGCGCGGCTCAATTAGGCTATCCCAATCAAAGGAAGCAATCTGATAGCTTGTTGGGGGTTGATTCGAAGCAAGTTCAGTGCCCCCTTGTTCAGTAAGTTCTGAACTGGCAGTGAAGAAAATGTGACTAGTAGAAACTTCACTCTCCAAAGGAAGAGTGGGATTGATTGATACTGGAATCAATTCAACCGCTTCATGAAAGTCACTCTCGGAAGGGAGAGTGGGATTGACCAAAGATGACATTGGTTCAGTCACATCTGGATCACTCTCCGAAATAAGAGTGGGATCGACCAAAGCTGAGATTGGTTCAACCACTTGATCAACCAAAGGTTGAGTAGGTTGTTGAGAAACTATAGGTTGTTCAGGAGAAGGAAATTCTTGAGTCTCGGACCACACTCTTCACACCTCTGCGATAGCAGGGCACTGGTGAGTAAGATGATCTCTCTCGCACAACTTACAAGGGAACTTAAGTTTGCACTTCAAACGACCATTTTTCTCAATGGTGTCAACATGACTAGTAGTGGATGAATGTTCGCTCTCAGCATGACCTACAGAGGCTGAGAGTTTTCCCCTAGCATGAACACTAGAGGTCGGGTGACTGGGTCCAACCTTATTAAGAGAGGTTGGTTGTTGAAAAGCTTCAGAATGTTAAAAAATGGAATGACCATGAAGCCAAACTCTTCACACCTCTATAATAGAAGGGCATTTATAAGTAAGGTGGTCTCCCTCACAAAGCTTACAAGGAAACTTGGGCTTGTGTTTTGAACGGGTAGTCTTTTCAACAGTGTCAACATGACTCGCAGTGGCTGACGGATTGTCTTCAGCATGAACAACAGAGGCTAAGAGACTGCCCCCAGCATGACTTGTAGAGGCTGAGAGACTACCCCCAGCATGACTTACAGAGGTTGAGAGACTAGGTCCAACATGACTTGTAGAAGTTGGACGGGCACCACCAACATGAACAACAGAGGATGAGTGGTTAGGATCAACATGCTTTGCAGCAGTTGAGTGTGTGCCCCCGGCATGAACAACAGAGGCAGGGTGGATGGATCCAACATGAATTACATAGGTTGGATGGGGAGGTTCAACTTGAACAACAGACGTTAAATGGGTGTCCTCAGCATGAACTACAGAGGCTGAGTGACTGGATCCGACGTGACCTGGAAAGGTTGGAAGGATCCCACCAGCATGAACAACAGAGGCTAGATGGATGGATCCAACATTACTTGCAGAGGTTGGATGGGGAGGTTCAACTTGAACAACAGAGGTTGAATGGGTGCCCTCAGCATGAACTGCAGAGGCTGAGTGACTAGATCCAACATGACCTGGAAAGGTTGGAAGGATCCCACCAGCATGATCAACAGAGGCTGGATGGTGAAGATCAACTTGACTTGCAGAGGTTGTATGCTTAGATCCAACATGACCTACAAAGTTTGTATAGCTGCCCCTAGCATGAACTGCAGAGGCTGGGTGGTGAGGTTCAAATTGACTTGCAGAGGTTGAACAAGTGCCCCCTTGCTTATGTGCCTTCTTCCTATTCCTCCTTCTTTTACTCCTTTTAGACTGCCAGTTACTAGTATCAGTACTGTCACCACATGAGGTAGAAGGAGGAAGAGAATCAACTACAAGTGAAGGGGAAGCAGTGTTTTGATGCCCTTAATATAAGGAGCTTACTTGAGAAGCATCAGGAGCATTCAGGATAGTTGGAGTGGAAAAAAACCACACCGGTATCCCTAGGGTGAATCCAGGTAGATTCAGGGTGGCCATCAAGGGAACACCAACATTCCCCGTGAGAGGAATAGTACAAGGAGTTTCCAGCATGGGGATCTCTTGGTTGGTGTTCAAAGGGGTGTTATCCATAGTTTCAAACTAGGAGACAAATTCTAAGGTTGATAGGCAACCAAAATTACAAAGCACACACCTAAAGGCACACTAAGTACAGACAAACCACACACCACTCACTAAAAATTCCTAAAGCCAAACAGACAAACAGGTATAAGATATACTTTCCAGAAGAAAGCTGATAGACAGTTACTTGGTGTCCCTGTAGATGTTCTTAGGCACAAGCGGGGGAATCACCCACCGCCCTCCCACACTTTCTACCGGGGTTACCTTCCAAGTCCGTCCAAGGTCAACTAGAAATAGCCTTCTGGTGTACCTGTGTATGAACCCTAAATGTCAAAGAGACTAAAGGCTACCTTAACTATATTGACAGTCTGGGGGGACAGTCGCAAGCCTGGTTTGTACGCATGGGCAAGGTAGCTGAGCCCGAAACTCCATCTAGGACAGAATCCCCAGATTCGTAAAAACCTTGGTTTATGCTTGGACAACAAATCGAAGGGTTATCTCCTCAGTCCAAGTCTCTAGGCAGCCTCATGCTTAACTCCCGTTTGAGAGGAGCTTCCCAGATACAATCAACCTAGGAAAGGATTTACCTAGTGGTTGGCCAACTACGTCTGAAATTTAACACTTGTGGAGAGTTTAAACTCCCTACCCCACAAGTCTAGCCTGAGCTAGTCGGTGTATGACCCTATAAAATAAAACTTACTAGTAATTTTTAAATTATATCGTTTATTTTAAGGGTTGTTTTTAGTCAGAGGGTAAATGGCATGAAACTTACGTGGTGTTTTGACTCAAAGTTGAAACAAAATGACTAAGCAAAGAGATATGAAATGCAAAAAGCAAAAACTATTCTCTTTATTTTTTAAATAGAAAACTTGAAAGCCGCAAAAGAACAAATTATTTTTATATTTTTTCAAAAACAATGATATGCTATGCAATCTAGACTAAAAACCTAATCTACATGCATATAAAGCAAACATGTGTTTTTTTCTTTTTTTTTTATAAATGCAAAACAAAAAATAGCCTATCAACTAATGCAAGCAAGTACTGTAAGAAAAGAAAATAGACAACTACTCTACACCCCACAAACAAACCCTAGGTTTCCCTAAAGTTGAAAATAAACCTCTCTTAAAAGGAAGGCTCACAAAGGTAAACAAGCCAACAAATTTGGAATGAAGAGACTGAGCAAAAAGACTGACATAAACAAAGGTCAAGAATTCCCAAGTATCAATCTAAACCTACAAACAAAGGCTGCTCAGTACCTTATCCAACAAGGTCAAGCCAAAGAAGGAGGTGGGGGAGCAAGCAACAAAAACAAGTATATGTTATTTTTATTTTTATTTTATAAATGCAAAAAGAAAAACTACCTACAAACAAAAGTATGTAGATAACAAGAAACAAGCAAAATGAACTCTGCTATACAACCACCAAACAAACTCTAGAATGAACTAAAGTCAGCATAAACCCTACTTGGAAGGAAGGCTTGCATAAGAGACAAGTCAACTATTTTGGCATGGTGAAGTTAACCAACAAAAGAAGAAGGAAACCAACACCAACAAGCTTTTGAACTCAAACAAAGATCACTAACAGAGGCTGACCAGAAAACATAAGCCAAAAATCATACCAAGCAAAGGAGGTGGGGGGAAGAGCAAAGAACAAACCCTAATGCTATAAAAGGGCTTAACACATAGATAAAGAACAACCAAAAGGGATGAAACTAACTCCCTGGAGTCATGCACCTGCAGAGGACACCAAAATACCTACCAAACAGCCCACAACAGAAGAAAGAACCACAAAAATGAGGAAAAACATTGTTTTAGGGGCACACACGGGTTGTACTACTGACAGGTCGTGTGCCATACGCGGGTTGCCAATACAGCAAGTCACGTGTGTAAGCACACACAGGTTGTATAGCTGACAAGTTGCGTATCATACGCGAGTTGACAGTATAGACAGTCGCATGTACCAAACCAGCCACGTGATTATTCAGTCTGCAGGTCGTGTATGGGTGGAAAAGCTCCCAAAAAAGGTCAAAAACTGCCTTAGGAAGGAAGGGGAAGTGTTCTATCAGACTTATAAGGTGTTCCTAAATGGAAAGAAGGACCTAAAACAATGCAAAATACTGAAAGAAATACATAGAAACCCCAAACAAGCAAGGTTCTCCCTAGTGGAGTCTCCAGTTCTATTGTAAAGGAAAGTGTCCTATGGCTAGGGTTTAAGAGGCCATCAACATACTGGCATTGAAAGAGAGATGCACAATGTTCAGTAAGCATATATAAGCAAGTTTCAGAGATAAGAAAAGGTCCACACCTGATTAACTGAAGGCTGGTCCAAGCTTTCTTTTCAATCCTCTTCTTGCTCCTCTTGCTCCAAGAGACCTGCAAAATGAATTATACATTCCTCAAACCAATATGACCACATATAAAGCAATGATAATCACATAAACATGAAATAATAATCTGATTAACATCATCATATGATCATAAACAGAGATTCAATCACACATTGAACAATGATTTGGGAAGAAGAAGGACATCACATCTTTATTAATCTTGAAAACAAGTACAAGTATACCTTCTCTTCAAGTTCGGCACCTCACAAAACCTTGACCTGGTTCTGCGGCTTCTCTTCTCCAAAGAACTCAGCCTCCAATCTCTGCAACACAAGGGGATGATTTCCAGGGCAAAGGTGTGGGCAAATGAGCTCCAAATCCTCCAGCATAACAATGCAAAAATTCAAGTCTCCTCTCATGGACCTCCCTACCTCTATTTATATGCTTAAAGAAGAGTTAGGGGCAAAGACAAAGTAGTTACAACTGAAGGAGTCAGTTGCATAACTACCCAAACTACCTAAAATTCAAAAGGCGTGTTTTTTGACATTTTAAGATGTGTACGCGGGTTACTGAATACCACAGTCGCATACACAAAAAATACACGCGGGTTTATAGTACAGAAATTCATGTATACATAGAAACTCACGTACGTACGTGGGTATTATAGAGAGCAACTCGCGTACATATGCGGGTTTCCTTAAGGGCAAGTCGCGCATAAACAAAAATACTCATTTTTAAGGTATTTCTAGGCATTTTCAGACTTTGGTGTTTTCTAGAAAGTTTTAGCTAAGAGAAATACATTTCCAACGATGTAGAGATGAGGTCAAACGGAGTTACAGAACTCAAGATATAGGTCCTCCAATTTAGGTGTTTTCTCAGTGACTTTCATGAAGTGTCATCATGGAAGTGTCGACATGCGACGGAATCATGGGAAAGTGGTCATAGGTAGAGATGTGTCATTTTGGGCTATAACACATATTCATTTACTTTGAAATGTATACAAATTTTGGTTTCTCTTTCATGTCCATTTTTTGTAAGGGAGTATTTTACCCATGTGGTTTTTCCTCTTTCCTCAGTTCACATGGATCAATAATGTAAAGGGTGACCATAAGGCTTGTTTCTTAGGCACTCAATAATTTATCACAAACATTTTGTCCTAAGGGGTGGGGTGTTTGAACATGTTTCCCATCTAAACCTTGGTTAATAATATTTGCATAAGGTTCCAAGTGTTTTCTTTAAGTTGTTCCATGTGAAAATGGTTCTAGTTCGTATTCTAGTGTCTTGGGTCATAGTTTGTCCACATTTGACCCACTTAGATTAGTGGTTATGCCATAAAAGCTTGTTTTTCCACTTACCCACTCCTTTCCTTATTCTATGGACTTAATGCGCCCCTCTATGCTTCATTTATGGGGTAGTTATTGCATTTCCCTATTTTAAGTAGATTGGGTGCACCTTCTTAAGGATTTGGTCAATTTGCTCATTAATGGTCCAAAACCAAGCCACTAAACTACCTCTTATTTCATGTAGTAATGCCTATATATTGTACTGGGTTTTTTCTCAATAAGCAGAGTACAAAACTTCCCACTAGTGTGATTTTCCTCTAGTGTTATATCCAATATTTCCTATTTATTCTTGTTATCTCTTTGTGCAAATAATTCTAAGTGAGATTGTTTTTGTTATATAGATCTAGGATGGAATGTCACATGACTCAGAACTTTTGTTGTTATGTTGTGCTTTCCAAAACATTACAAATATTGCATCATATTGTTCCATTGTTAGAATCCCTTATACCAATGCGTGAAGGGATCCCTCATGTTGTTCATGGTATGATGTCAGCAAGTACTTCCCTCTAAACTTATCCACAAATAGCTCCCATTGAGATATGTCTAGGTTATGGCACAATTCCCTTTCTTGGTTTTCCCACCAGTTAAAAGCATTGTCCTTCAACTAAAATACGACCATTTTGGATTTGGATGTGGAAGTGTACTCCTACAATCTGGTCGTACCTCTCAATGACCACCTACAACCTCTTGAATCCTTGTTTTTTCTGAAGTTCGCTCATGATGTCCTAATGGGGAGGTCTCTGCACTAAGTTCAATGCTATTTCAATGTCATCCTCGCTCACGAGGTATTCACTTGTTTACCAATACCCTATCACATTAGTTCATATTATGGGTTTTAAAATTATAAAAAATCAAACCAATATATTGCAGGTATTGGGGGGATGAGGAGTTTAAGTTGGGGGTGGGTAGGGTGGTTTATAAGGATTGAGGTATAAAATGGGGTGGGGAGGAAGTTTTAATTATTGGGAGGGGGTTTCAACAAAAAGATTTTGGGTCAATATCTATCGAAATTAAGGGTATTCTTTAATATCCCACGATCGCATGTGCTATGTGAGAGGTTAACTAAGTGAAGTCCCCGTGTCCTCGCTCAACGGCCAAGCCTCCACTTCCACCTCTCCTGTAACACTTCCCCTTTAAATTCCCCTGAGTGTCTCAATTATTGCCTCAATTGAGGGAAATAGAAAACCATCCTATCGTACACGGACATTCAACTCAAATGTCAGTACCAACACATTTGAATGAATAAATTGCATATATATAATAGCCTTCTCTGAAAAATAGAAAGAAATCAACACACCCAAGATTCCTTAGCTAGGACCTAAATCCTTTAGGTGCAAGAATCCCTCAAAAAATATGTTTATCCTCTTACTCCCCAAATCTCCAAACCCTATTTTGACATGCTCTTCAAATTTTTCCATCTCCGAATCTCAAGAGTAATCCAAACCTTGTGTCGATGAAATTGTCATTGATGCCAACATGGATGTCATTGATGCCACCACCTTGCTGAAGATGTTGAAGAAGTCCTACTGATGAGGCTGAAGACCCTGGAGATAGTCCTGAGTTTGACAAAGTATCAAGTAGCAACTGAGCTCTCGGTGGACTAAGAACCTATGGAGGAGTGGACTGAGGTTGCTCAAAATTGCAGAACTAAAATGTTGCAGACAGGCAGCTCCAATTTTTTTTTGGTTAACATACAGTCCACATTTCTTTTGATTGATGTGAGCAGACTTTAGCAAATTCTTCGTTCTTGAACAACATGATTATTGGATTTTGATGTGATCAAATCTTGGTGTTTTCTTTGAGGTAAAAACAGTATAAACATGTATATGTGGTGTGTACAAGTGAACAGTGCACCGATGACAGTAGCATAAATAGTATGGTGATATACAGGATTGTGTAATATGGTATATATACAGTGCTATGTGAAGAATTTACAGCTTGTGTTGGGTAAGTAAATGACATGAAGTGAATATAGTGGTGATCAGTGATGAGAAGTGCTAGAGATGGATTATAAAACAATAGGAAATACCTTGTTGACCTTGTGAAGTCGGCCCAAAAGAAAAAATTAGTGCTATGTCGGCCTCGTTAATTGAGGTATGTCAGCCCAATGAAATATATTAGAAGTCGGCTCATATTTAAAATTAAATTTTTTATAGCAGGTCAGCCCCCAAATTAAGGTGAAAATCAATATAAATACCCCTCTCGTGCTCCATTTGATGGTGTGGAAATTCGGTGGAGTTCTGAGTTTTTTCTGTCTGAGGCAGCCGCAGCTTGACTGTGGAAGAGAGTTCATGGGAAATTTTTTTTGAGCTCTGAGATGTTCTACTCGCTGGCTGAGGAAATTCGTGGGAGCAGATGAACATCTGGCAGTAGCAGATAATTCGTGGAAGCATACAGCAGACAATTGTGGGAGCCACAGTGACAAAAAGAACAAATATGATATAGCCCGAAATTCAGATCAGTCTGAGTGGCAGCAACTAGAGTTTGATGTATATCTCTCTAAAATTCAGGTGGAGCATGTAGTTCTGATCATAAGCTCGATCCTAGCTCTGAAATTTGTGAAGAAACATAACAGCAGAGAGTAATTTTGAGGTAGCCGCAGTCAAGAAGGAAACATTTATAAAGTTTTTTTTCTCTCTAAAATTCGGGCTTAGAACAGACTTGAAGCAGCTATGAATTCAAGGTTAAGACTATCACTGAAGCAGCCATAAGAGTAAGATCAACAACACGTCTAAAAATTCAACAGTAATATGATCTCTCTCTAATCTCGGGCTTACTGAAGGGGTTGATTGCTACTTTGAATTCGTTGAGGCAAGTCAAGTATGAACAAGATATCAATAGCAACAGTATTTGAGCTTGGTTTGTACTAGTGGGTTGATTTTGTGTTTATGCTTGGGGAATACCCTCAATGCATTGGCATGAACTTACATTGTGAACATGGGGATACTAAGATGTGAAAGAGCTATGATAATGTATAGTGATCATCTTGACAAGGAAATGACAAGTTAAAAGCATGTTCATGGAGAGAATGGTGATATGGATGTTACAGGATGATGAGCAGAGGTGGCTGAGTGACATGTTTCTTTTGTGTACAGTTTCAGGCTTGAAATTGAAGGTTGACAGTTTTAATGAATCTTCACAGCCCTAGTTTGCATCTGAATATTGACTAGGTTTTTGAAGCCTTCTTCTACAGTTCGAGGTAGATGACAGTCCCGAGTTTGACTGCGAGGATGACTGTCATGTAATACACAGTCCACATTGATGCTATTGCACAATGAAGAAGCAAGTGTGAGGAAGAAAATGCAAAGGAAAGATCAAGGCTAATTAGGATCATCTTTAAGATCTAGAAAAGTGTTGATGTGATGCACTACAACAGCCATACATAACAGATGATGCCTTGATGGAGATGGTGTTGATACATGACTCCTCTTTGAAGATCTCAGCCAAGACTTGAGAAATCTAAGCTCGGGGTTAGACACAGCATTGCAGTGATTGCATTATGAAGTCTAGACAGTCCAAGTTGTGAAGGAAAATAGTTCTTGGAGGAAGATTACAGTGATCTGAGGTAAGGAAAGAATAGGACCGAACTAAGGTTTGAGTGTGGTAAAATGTATGTGTCCTTCAAGTCTGATAACTTAGTTTTAAGTCTATTGTTTATGCTACATGTGGCTGTTATATTTTGTCTATGAAAGAGGCCGCAAGTTGAGGCCTACATAGACTAGGTTTGGGGCTATCCATGGACAAAAAATGAGGTTGAAGATAGACTGTGTTTTGGACAGTGATATGTTTAAAATTGGTAAGGAAGAAACAGGTCTCTGAAGCATCAAAGAAGTCTTCCTCAAGTTGACATAGTTTTGATGGCAGTAATACCCTTGGAGTCTGCTGCAGCATAAAACATCTACAGTTTCAAGTCCAAGGATCTTCTACAATAACATGTGGTAGCAGTTTTTGAAGGTTTTAAGGCAGCATCAGGAAGAGGATACATAACAAGTCTTACAGCAGAAAGTCAAAGGTTTGCTACAGTAATGTGTGAATAATTTTTGTTAATACATGCTTTATGACTCTAAGATGATGAAGATATGATGATAATGAAGAGATGAGCAGTAGTTATATGTATACACAGTGATAAGGGACAACAACTTGACAAGATGAGCAGACAGTGTATGGGCAGACCTTTTTTAACAACAAACTTAACAGGAGTATTGATGCCAACTCTGTAAGAATATAGTTACAAAACTTGTGAGGCATGTGAGAAGCCTTCAATGCAACTCTTAAACAGTCTTTAGCAAACCTGAAGAGTATTCTGTTGATAACAAGAATTGATAGTGACAACTAACTTGACAAGGGATAGAATAATATGGTGCATGTATGATCAGATTCCTTGTGATAAAGAAATGATGCTAGTGACAGAATGTTAAAGAGAAGACTTTGCAGTATTGCAGCAGTATAGATGACTGATGAGCAAGGTTACAACAGAGTGAAGAATGATGATCAGATAATACAGTGAGCAGTTGATATTGACTAGTAGATTGATGAGATTGACCAACAGTATTGGTCAAAGATTGACCAGCAGCAGGACAGATTAATGAGCCAGAGATAAGTGCTGGTGTGATGTGACAGTGATAAAAATGTATTGAGACAGTATGCTTTAACTGTAAATGCAAGCTTGTCTTGCTTTTGAGGTTAGGATACCTCAAACCCTTCTTAGCAGGGTCTAAGAAAACCAGGCAGGGTCCTGGATGCAGAGTAGGTGCTCTATGTATCAGTAGGTGCTGATTTTTCCTAATGGTTGTAGCTGAACCAAAACTAATATAAAAAGATTACAAATTTATATGGTGTGGTGTTCTTCTGTGTTATGGTTCTTGATGAGTTAAATGCTATGATATGTGAATGATGAAGTTTATGAAATGATTATGAGATTGGTAGAATAATGAAATGATGAATTGGTAGTTAAGTGTGACAGGTTAAGAAAAGTTGTAAAAATTGCTTTACACTGATTCACCCCCCCCTCTCAGTTTCTACAATTGGTATCAGAGCCGGCCTTCGTCACAAGCCTAGCAAGCTTGAAGGAGATCCTTAGACACAATGGAGGAAAAGAAAGAGCCATCAAGAAATGACGTGCCTATACTTGATATTACAGATTATTTCAGTTGGAGGAGCAAAATGAAGGCTTATCTGAAGAAGTTTGGTGTTTGGGAAATTGTCATCAATCCACCCGCTCCATCAAACAAGAAAGGAAAATCAGCTGCACAGAAGGAAGCGAAGAAGGACAACACTACAGCCTTGAAGTTCCTCATGGATGGACTTCCCAGCTCAGTGAAGGAAAGTGTAGGAGAGTACACTTCGGCAAAAGACCTATGGTTCAAGCTGGAGAGTGAGTATCAGAAGGCAAGACCAGATCCTGAAAAGACAGATCAGAAATCATAAGACAAGCCCTCAGAAGAGCTAAATCAAGAAGAAGATAAACAAGAAGAGGACTCTAGTAAAGGTATGGACTCTTGTGATTATAATGATAGCTTGTGTGATGAAATTGAGAAGGTTATTGCAGAAGATGATGAAAGGCTATCAAAGACTGCACATCAGATACATCTCACATTACTAAATATTGATCTTAGAGCCAACTGGTTCCTAAACACAGTAAATCTGAACCAGAGTGATTTCATGAAGTTCAAAAAGGAAATATTGGACTCATTGAATGAATATCAGCAGAAGACCATGACAATGAAAGTGTTGCTTCTAAAGCTCAAAGACAAGGACAAAGAATTTCCAAATCAAATGAAAGACAAGGATGCTGAAGTTGAACAATTAAAGACTGAATTGATCAGTCAAAAGGAAAAATCAGAAAATCCTACTCAAGAGCTTGAAGAAACTAGAGAGGTCAATCATGATCTGAAGACTCAGCTAGAGGAAGCCAAGAGGACAGAAGAAATCTTGAAGAGACAGCTAGAAGAAAAGGAGGAAATAGTCCAGAAGCTGGAAATGGAGGTAGTTGGTCTCAGGAAGAAAGATAAGAAAAATGAAGCCTTGGTCAAGCTCCAGGACAGTTCAATTGTCCTAGATAAGATCTTAGATTGCCAAAGATCTCTAGTCGACAAAACTAGTCTTGGTTACAAGAAGAACAAAGAAAAATATGAAGATGACGCTTGGTCTCCGAAGACTCCAGAAGCAGGACCATCAACGTCCAAAGTTGCTCCCCAGGCACCTGCACATGACAACAAGGATTTTGGAAGTTCAAAGATGAAACAAGGAGTTAGGTTTGTTCATCAAAGCAGCTTCATAAAGAAAACAACTACAAGACCCAGGTATGAAAGTGGCTTCAATGGTTATTGTTATTTTTTTTCTAACTTTGGTCATAAGGCTATGGATTGTAGGTTCTATGGAAGAAGAAGGGCTGGAAGCCCCAATGACTCGGTTAGATGTTGGACATGCAATCAAGTCGGACATGTTGCTGCCACATGTCACACATTGAGATGCTACACCTGCAGTGGGTTTGGACACAAAACCCATGAATGTGCCAGTCAAAGAAGTCAAGCAAGAAGGAGTATTCCATACACATTAGCAAGAATATTTGAAGATCAGAAGACAAATGCCTACAGTCAGGGATACACTTAGACATGGAGAAATGAAGCGGATCAAACAAGTGTTAGAAGTTCCAACAGCTCAGTCAGGTGCTGGTCATGCAACAATGTTGGTCACATTGCTGCACATTGTCATAAGATGAGGTGTTATAGCTACAGTGGCTTTGGGCACAAAGCTCAAGATTGTTGGAGTATACTAAAACAATCCTCGAGAAGTTACCTAGACAACTCATCAAGGAAAGCCAGTACAAATGAAGGAACAATTGCTCAAAGGACAAATGCCAAGAAGCATGTATGGATGACGAAGACAGAGCAGTTGTAGATAGGAGAGGTTGATCAGAGCAGGGAAGATGCTTCCATATGGCAAGCCAAGTGTAAGGTCTCTCAAGGACCTTAGCACACCTTGAGTTCATGAGGCTGGAGAGTGAACTCAAAGGAGAAAGGATGCTTACTCCAGGCATACAGACAGGTCCTAGGATCATGCATATTGATAGGGGGAGCAGTCAGCAGTGATCAGAGATCTCAGACAAAGGTATGTGGAAACCCTTTGCCATTGATGCCAAAGGGGGAGAGATGAAGACAAAGGGAGAGATGCAAACAAAAGGGGAGCATGCTCATAGGGGGAGCATGAGTTGTTGTCATCAATGACAAAGGGGGAGATTGTTGATGAAATTTTCATTGATGCCAACATGGATGTCATTGATGCCACCACCTTGCTGAAGATGTTGAAGAAGTCCCGCTGATGAGGATGAAGACCCTGGAGATAGTCTTGAGTTTGACAAAGTATCAAGTAGCAACTGAGCTCTCGGTGGACTAAGAACCTATGGAGGAGTGGACTGAGGCTGCTCAAAATTGCAGATCTAAAATGTTGCAGATAGGCAGCTCCAATTTTTTTTGGTTAACATACAGTCCACGTTTCTTTTGATTGATGTGAGCAGACTTTAGCAAATTCTTCATGCTTGAACAACATGATTATTGGATTTTGATGTGATCAGATCTTAGTGTTTTCTTTGAGATAAAAACAGTATAAACATGTATATGTGGTGTGTAAAAGTGAATAGTGCACCGATGACAGTAGCATAAATAGTATGGTGATATACAGGATTGTGTAATATGGTATATATACAGTGCTATGTGAAGAATTTACAGCTTGTGTTGGGTAAGTAAATGACATGCAGTGAATATAGTGGTGATCAATGATGAGAAGTGCTAGAGATGGATTATAAAACAATAGGCAATACCTTGTTGACCTTCTGAAGTTGACCCAGAAGAAAAAATTAGTGCTATGTCGGCCTCGTTAATTGAGGTATGTCAGCCCAATGAAATATATTAGAAGTCGGCTCATATTTAAAATTAATTTTTTTTTATAGCAGGTCGGCCCCCAAATTAAGGTGAAAATCAATATAAATACCCCTCTCGTGCTCTCATTTGATGGTGTGGAAATTCGGTGGAGTTCTGAGTTTTTTCTGTCTGAGGCAGCCGCAGCTTGACTGTGGAAGAGAGTTCGTGGGAATTTTTTTTTGAGCTCTGAGATGTTCTACTCACTAGTTGAGGAAATTAATGGGAGCAGATGAACATCTGGAAGCAGCAGATAATTCGTGGAAGCATACGACAGACAATTGTGGGAGCCACAGTGACAAAAAGAACAAATGTGATATAGCTCGAAATTTAGATCACTTTGAGTGGCAGCAACTACAGTTTGATGTATATCTCTCTCAAATTCAGGTGGAGTGTGTAGTTCTGATCATAAGCTCGATCCTAGCTCTGAAATTCGTGAAGAAACATAACAACAGAGAGTAATTTTGAGGTAGCCACAGTCAAGAAGGAAACATTTATAAAGTTTTTTTTCTCTCTAAAATTCGGGCTTAGAACAGACTTGAAGCAGCTATGAATTCAAGGTTAAGACTGTCACTGAAGCAGCCACAAGAGTAAGATCAACAACACGTCTAAAAATTCAACAGCAATATGATCTCTCTCTAATCTCGGGCTTACTGAAGGGGTTGATTGCTACTTTGAATTCATTGAGGCAAGTCAAGTATGAACAACAGATCAATAGCAACAGTATTTGAGCACTGGGTTGTACTAGTGGGTTGATTTTTTATTTATGCTTGGGGAATACCCTCAATGCCTTGCCATGAACTTAAATTGTGAACATGGGGATACTAAGATGTGAAAGAGCTATGATAATGTATAGTGATGATCTTGACAAGGCAATGACAAGTTAAAAACATGTTCATGGAGAGAATGGTGACATGGCTGTTACAGGATGATGAGCAGAGGTGAGTGAGTGACATGTTTCTTTTGTGTACAGTTTCAGGCTTGAAATTGAAGGTTGACAGTTTTAATGAATCTTCACAACCCTAGTTTGCATCTGAATATTGACTAGGTTTTTGAAGCCTTCTTCCACAGTTCAAGGTAGATGACAGTCCCGAGTTTGACTGCGAGGATGACTGTCATGTAATACACAGTCCACATTGATGCTATTGCACAATGAAGAAGCAAGTGTGAGGAAGAAAATGCAAAGGAAAGATCAAGGCTAATTAGGATCATCTTTAAGATCTAGAAAAGTGTTGATGTGATGCACTACAACAGCAATACATAACAGATGATGCCTTGATGGAGATGGTGTTGATACATGACTCCTCTTTGAAGATCTCAGCCAAGACTCAAGAAATCTAAGCTCGGGGGTTAGACACAGCATTGCAGTGATCGCATTATGAAGTCTAGACAGTCCAAGTTGTGAAGGAAAACAGTTATTGGAGGAAGATTACAGTGATCTGAGGTAAGGAAAGAATAGGACCGAACTAAGGTTTGAGTGTGGTAAAAGGTATGTGTCCTTCAAGTCTGATGACTTAGTTTTAAGTCTATTGTTTATGCTACATGTGGCTGTTATATTTTGTCTATGAAAGAGGCCGCAAGTTGAGGCCTACATAGACTAGGTTTGGGGCTGCCCATGGATAGAAAATGAGGTTGAAGATAGACTGTTTTTTGGACAGTGATGTGTTTGAAATAGGTCTCTGAAGTATCAAAGAAGTCTTCCTCAAGTTGACAGAGTTTTGATGGCAGTAATACCCTTGGAGTCTGCTGCAGCATAAAAAATCTACAGTTTCAAGTCCAAGGATCTTCTACAATAACATGTGGTAGCAGTTTTTGAAGGTTTTAAGGCAACATTAGGAAGAGGATACATAACAATTCTTATAGCAAAAAGTCAAAGGTTTTCTATAGTAATGTGTGAATATTTTTTGTTAATACATGCTTTATGACTCTAAGATGATGAAGATATGATGATAATGAAGAGATGAGCAGTAGTTATATGTATACACAGTGATAAGGGACAACAACTTGACAAGATGAGCAGACAGTGTATGGGCAGACCTTGTTTAACAACAAACTTAATAGGAGTATTTATGCCAACTCTGTAAGAATATAGTTACAAAACTTGTGAGGCATGTGAGAAGCCTTCAATGCAACTCTTGAACAGTCTTTAGCAAACCTGGAGCAGTATTTTGTT
>LPNX010883250.1:10469-27213 GCA_001517045.1 Pseudotsuga menziesii | reverse complement strand
ACCCTTCTTAGCAGGGTCTAAGAAAACTAGGCAGGGTCCTGGATGCAGAGTAGGTGCTCTATGTATCAGTAGGTGCTGATTTTGCCTAACGGTTGTAGCTGAACCAAAACTAATATAAAAAGATTACAAATTTATATGGTGTGATGTTCTTCTGTGTTATGGTTCTTGATGAGTTAAATGCTATGATATGTGAATGATGAAGTTTATGAAATGATTATGAGATTGGTATAATAATGAAATGATGAATTGGTAGTTAAGTGTGACAGGTCAAGAAAAGTTGTAAAAATTGCTTTACACTGATTCACCCCCCCTCTCAGTGTCTACACCTTGATCCCTTACTTAGAACCATTCGAGAGACAAAGTACAAAGTCATCCACAAAGTGGTTGACTAAGGGACCTACATAGAGTGGCTTCACCCAACCCCAATCAAATTCAAAGGATAGAAACTTCCACCATGGAGACAAGTAGAAGTTCTCATTACTTCCAATAGCGATACCATTGTTGACCCCCTGCATTTCTATATGAGAACAAACATAATCATCTGTTATGGAAGCTACGGCCTTCTCGATCTCTACAATGCAATACGAGAGCCCATTGCAAACTGAAAACAATATCACAACCTATCAATGGCTTGAATATGCAAAACAAATTTATGAACAAGATCCCAAGGCTGACGCCCCCCCTCCCCCCCCCTTAGTCAACACCGCTACTAAGATTTTCACAATGCAAGAGGTTGAGGTGGGTGTTAAGAAGTTGGGTGTTGGAAAAGAAAAGGATTTAGTTGAACTCCAAAGAGAGTATCTAAAGTGGGGTTCGAAAAATATTGTGCCGCACATCATGAGAATTTTCAACAACATCATTTAGCAGGTCTTCCCTACAGGTTGGAAAACTAGCCTGGAAATATCTCTTTTCAAGAGTGGTGATGCAAATAATTCCTCCGACTACAGGACCATAATGATAAATCCCTTTTTTGTAAAGCTATTTGGAAGCATGCTAGAAAATAGAATTAGCAAGTGGGTGAAAGAAAGAGGTAAACGTGCTAAAGGACAAGTGCATTTCGTACCCAAACACTCCACGGTTGATCATGGTATAACAATAAGACACATCATTGAGAAAGTGTGGGAGAAGAAGGAGGAATCCTTTTGTTGCTTTGTTGATTTCAAAAAATCCTTTGAGATAGTCCCTAGGGACAAGCTCTAGCACATAATGGAAGAACTTGGGTTTCCTATACATCTTAGAGAATATATCCATAGATTATACAAGGAGGTTAAAGTCAAAATCAGAATGTTAGCTTGTATCTATGAATGCTTCAGGAGCGATATCCGGGGGTCAAGTAGGGGTTCTCATTGTCCCCTACCGTGTTTGGCTTATATATTGACAAACTTGAAGAGTGGTTAAACTTACATGACGGGGAGGGTGCTCTGCTGGGCGAGTTTGTGATAAGGCTTCTTTTGTATGCACATAACCTTATTTTGATTGCTAAATCTACTCTTGGATTGCAAGAACACTTACTTTCTCTTGAGCACTTTTGTAGAGTCAGGATGCAAGTTAATACTAGCAAGACAAAAGTAGTAGTCTTCTCTAGCAAGAGAAAACATAACCAACATAAGTTCTACTTTGAAGGAAACACTCTTGAAGAAGCGGTAGATTACAAATATCTTGTGATTGACTTCAACAAAAATTTAAGTTGGGAAGGGTGTAGAAAAAAAAGATCTTTGGGAGGTTGGAAAGCATTATATGCCTTCCAAAATAGATGCAGTAGAGATATGGGATTGGAAGACTACACAAACTCTTTTTGGGTTGTTAGTGATACTGGTTTTTCTCTATGGGTGTAGTGATTGACATGAGATATATATATGATGTTTGATAAAGATAATGTTGGAAATGATTTAAATATATTAAAAGAAAAGAACAACTTCACTATGCATTATGTAATAAAAGAACAACTTTATTATCCATATTGGACAAATTTACATTCATGGTGTAGTAATTGGGATGAGATATACTAAAAAGAAATATTGTATATTAATGTGAAATGAATGATAAAAATAATGTTGGGAATGATTTAAATATATTTAAAAAAAAGAATAACTTCACTATGCATTATGTAATAAAATAAACAACTTTACTATGAATTATGTAATTTGAATTTACTTTTTTGGAAAAAAATATTAAGATATATATATATATATATATATATATATATATATATATTTCAAGTGACATTTTCTCATCTTTAATTGTAGATTGTATGTAAAGTTAAAAATATTGGACAAAATGTGGAAAAATTATAGTGTATTTATATGAAGTGAATGATAAAGATGATGTTGAAAATGATTCAAAAATATAAATAAAAAGAACAACTTCATTTTGCATTATTTACATGAGTCTCACATTTGTTTGCTATGTATATATATGTGTGTGTGTGAGATGATGTTTGATAAAGATAATATTTGAAATGATTTAAATATATTAAAAGAAAAAGAACAACTTCACTATGCATTATGTAATAAAAAGAACAACTTTACTATGCATGTTTGACAAATTTACATTCATGGTGTAGTAATTGGGATGAGATATACTAAAAACAAATCTTGTATATTTATGTTAAATGAATGATAAAAGTAATGTTGGAAAATATTTAACACATATATAAATAAAAAGAACTTTACTTTGTATTATTTACATGAATCTCACATTTATTTTCTAATGATATATATATATATATATATATTCTTCTACCATTATCCATTATTAAGTTAAGTGACATTTCTTCATCTTAAATTGTAGATTGTATATAAAGCTAATAATATTGGACAAAGTTACATTCATGGCTTAGTAAAGATAAAGAATAATAAAGATAATGTTGGAAAAGATTAATATATATTGAAAAAAATAATAACTTCACTTTATATTATATAATAAAAATAACCACTTTACTATACATATTGTACAAAGTTATATTCATGGTGTAGTAATTGGGATGAAAAATCCTAAATTAAAAAAATATAGTATATGGTGAATGATAAAGATAATGTTGGAAAAGATTTAAATATTAAAAAAAAGAACATTACTATGCATTATGTAATAAAAAAGAACAACTCTACTATGCATTATGTAATTTGAAGTACTATTTTGGTAGAAAAATATATTAACATAAATATCTTTATATATGTAATTTAAATTCAATTAAAAAAAAATTGTGATTTTTTTACATGGATTTCTTAATGGATTTGGTAATGATAAGCAATATCTTAATTTTAAGATATATATATATATTCTTCTCCTTCTATGCATAAGTTCATCTGGAATTGTCAATTCTACATAAATCTAAGAATATTGGACAACGTTATATTCATGATGTAGTAATTGGGATGATATATAGTATAAAAAAAATAGTATATCTATGTAAAATAAAGTTGGAAATGATTCAAACATTTAAAAAAAAAAAACTTCACTATGCAGTTTTAAGAAAAAGAACAATTTTTCTATGCATTATGTTATTTGAAGTCAACATAAATAGATCTATATACATGTAATTTGTGTTCACTTTTTGGAAAGGGAAAAAATACATGGACAAAAACTTATGTATTTCTAAGAATTCCACTTATATATTTCTAAGAATTCCTCGCTTTAGGATTCAAATATATAAATAAAAAGAAGAACTTCACTACGGATTATTTACATTAGTTTCATATTTGTTGGCTTATGGTTTCTTATATTAGGGGAGTATACAGGGTTGACTTCTTCATCTTGAATTGTAAATTGTACATAAAGCTAAGAACATTGGACAAAGTTACATTCATGATTGTACATAAAGCTAAGAATATTGGACAAAGTTAGATTCATGAGGTAGTAATTGACATATTAATAATGTCACATTTGATATTAAGAAATTTTCATGTTGCATTGGGAACTATTTCCACGTGGTTAATTAAATTCAACCATGGTTAACTATGGTTAAACTAAATTCAAGCATGGTTAATCATATTCCAACATGGTTAACTAAATTCAAACATGATTCGTTAAAGTCAACCATGGTTAACTTTTGTCATACTAAATTCAAAGATTGATTAGAAAAGTCAACCATGGTTTGCTATAGTGTCTGGTATATGCTGACACAAATCAAGATGCAACACATTGACAATGTGACATTCGGCATTGATCAATGGTTTTGTCACATTGTGATGTTTATCAAGGGCTATGGTGCATTTGACGTTCATTAAGGGTTATGTCGCATTGTGATATTTATCAAGGGTTATGTTTCATTCAATGTCCATCAAGGGTTATGTCGCATGGTGACATTAGTCAAGGGTTATGGAACATTGTGGCAATGCCCAAGATGTCAAAGATTATTAATGTGATATTCGATGTTAAGAAAATTTCATCTTGCATTGGGATTTATGCCATGTAGTTCACTAAAGTCAACCATGGTTACTTATGGTCAAACTAAAGTGAAGCATAGTTAACTAAAGTCAAACATGACTCACTAAAGTCAACCATGGTTGACTCTAATCAAACTGAAGTCAAAACATGGTTTACCAAATTCATACATTGTTTTCTACAGGTACATGCTAACAAAACTCAATATGTGACACATTAAAAATGTGACATTCGATGTTCATTAAGGGTGTGTGCAAGAAATTTAGGGACCTTTTAGATGCAATGATGGAGTGAAGTCAATCACTCTTAATCCAAAAAAAAGAAATCATCCCAAGCAATCTAGAACCTGCCAAGCCTAGTCCCAAGGCTGCCAATAGGCATGCCAACTAGGATAGTAAAACAAATCGCGCCTCCGTTTTAGTGAACAAAATCACGTGTGCGATTTCATTCACTAAAATGGAGGCGCGATTTGGAAAGCCTGTTTTAAAAAAAAAAAGGTCGAGGCCATCTTTTTCTCCTCACCGCGTGGCTATTGGACCAAGGAGGAGAAAATATTGACTGGGCGAATGCGTTTTTGGGTGTGCCAAAGCCCTCCATCTCCACCTTTGGATAAACCTCCTCTTTGTGAGGTATTTTCCTCATTTATTTTCATTTTTTTTTCTCTTTATTCATCAATTTATTTTCCCTAGATTGAAAAATTAAACCATATTGAATTAAATTATGGCCAATTGAAACAAAAACCCAATGGAATTGCCCAATGGAAACAAGAACCCCAATGTAATTGGCCAATTGAAACCAATTCCCCAATTTAATGATAAAAATTAAATAATTTTGATTATTTACCAAAATTCATACCCAAAATTCCCATGCCCAATGGACACCAAAACCCCAATTAACTCAAAAAACAAATGAATTTCACTATTTCCATATGCATATTCACAAGGATCCTTGTGAATCCATACCAAAATCCACAAATATGCAAAGTTTGTCAAACACATTGCAAGTTTGCATAAGTAATTTACATGCCCAATGTAAACCAAAACCCCAATTAACTCATAAAAAACAAACGAGCTTCACTATTGTGAATTCAAACCAAAATTAACAAATACACAAATTTTGTCAATTATGTTGCAAGCTTGCATATACAACTAAAAAAAATCAAGTATAACTCATATATTCCCCTAAAATACATAAACAAACATGGTAAATCCCTTGCCTCTATCCGAAATATCGAAGTTGCTCTTCCAAGAACATCAATAAACACCTTATAATTTTGATGAAACTTCTCGAAGTTGCTCTTCCAAGAACATCAATAAAAACCTTATAGTTTTGATGAAACTTCCCAATCCAAGTGTCAAAATAAGGTATAGAAGCTTCCCATGCTTTTAACAAATATTTCGTCTTGAACGAAGGGTACTTTTTGGTTAAGGTCAAGACAACAAAGTTCAACAATAGACTCTATGAACATGAAGATACATAGGTAGGTTGATGTATTTGATTAAAAATGCCAATAACATACTAGATCATACATGATATTTAATCCAGTGGAACCCTTGCAACCATAAAATCCATAAAGTTCTGCTAAATAGCCTTTGGAGTCCAAAAAACATCACACTACAACAAATAATTACATATCTAACAAAATCGTTGCATATACTGGGATTTTATTCATCAACAGCACATTATGCCGCTTATTCTAGGGTCTAGTTGTTGCCTCTACCCGCAATCTGGGAGCTGGTCCTGCAAAGGAAATAATCAGCACCTCACAATTTCAACGAAACTTCATAATCCAAGCCTTAAAATAAGCTAGAGGAGCTTCGCAATCAACATATGCACTCAAGACACTTTATGTACACATGCATGTACTTAAAAATTGGAATTAATACTTGAATTTAGGACATAAATATGAAATGAAAAAATGGTTAAATGCTTATTCTTTACTGTAAAATTCAAGATCAATTTTTAAATTTACATGATAGATTTAGTTTATATGTCATTAGTTATACATTTTTCATTTCTTAGATATGTCATTATATCATGTGTTTATATTTCTAATGATATTTTATTTGTATTTATGATTGCAGTGGCTACTATGGATCATAACAATGCGAAGATACTGAGGTTTATTGTCCATTTGAGAGAGATTGGTTCGGCTTGGAGGGGTGGAGATGAGCTCCACCGCTCCTTGTTAGATTCATTATTGTCTATTGTTGATACGATTGCAAGATCGAATGATGCTTTGTATAGCATCGCATCTTGCAGGGGGAAGAAAAGACAACAATATGCTGATGGGTTAAGTTACAATGAGGTAAAAAAGATGAAAATAACAAAACAAGCCATCTATTCATTGTTTAGACTACCTGGGACGGATGACATTTCGAAGATCAGTAGGCCACATATTTCTATTGAGTGGTGCACTTTTCCATCCATAAAAGACAATTGGATGGATAGGTGGTACATGGTTTTTGACATTCCCCCTCACAATAACAGGGAAGTACCGATGTACTTCCTCCGAAAATTGTATGCAGAGTTTGTGATGGGGAAACATGTCAACTATTTTGACATGCTGGGATTTCGGGGAGTTGATAGGGGGATGTCCCAACACCGACCCCATGCTAGGCATAGAGATGCCAATCCACAGATATCTGCACCCCGTGCCTAGCTACCAAGGGCAGACATCCCTCCTGCACATGACATGGTTTCCCAGACACGGGATGCATTTTTTACTCTAGCTGAGATGGTCTCTCGACACATGACCACTATTGACCAGAGAGCGCCCTCTTCCTCTGCTGGTGTACAACCATAAGCTTCTGGTGGTGGAGGGACATCTATTGGTGGGGATAGACCGACATCCCATGTGCCTCAGAGCGAGCCACACGTCTACACATCGTGTGGGGGACCCTATTATGGTCCTGGACCAAGACATGGTACCACTACGATGACTGGTGGTCAGGTAAGGACATTGTTTTAAAACTCTGTTATTGTTCAATTTTTAATTGTTCCATACTATATGTAACATAGTAAAATATTCGTAATATATATGCAATATTTACTCTTGTAGGAGATTGATGCCTCTCACGGGGGTGGTAGTGCACCCGGTGTGGTTGTACCCGAGGACCAAAGAACCACCATTGAGGTAATATTTAAACACTTGTCATTTTGTTATTACATATTATTTTGTTAATGCATGTGTTAGTCTTGATTAATTTATTAAATTGTCTAATATTTACAATTTTTGAATTTGCAGGAACCCCACTTAGAACGTGATGCTGGAGACATTAATATCAACGACATAGTCCAAGGTGGAATTTACGATTACTTGAAGAATGTAAGTACATGGGTCATGATTGAATCTTGTTCGAATTATTTAAATTTCTTACTATAGACTCCTTTATCGATCACTAATGTAAATATAATTTTTAAACTTGCAAATGCTATTAGCATCTGAAGAGGGGCAAGAAATTAATGGAAGCAGTCACTCCCATGGTGGAGATATGTCCGAGGAAGGGGTAAGTATATTACAACATGTTATTTTTTCAGTACATATTATTCCATCCATTCAAATCCATGTCTAACTATGGTAACACTTTATGAATGCAGACGTCATCGCAGATCCCTGCATCGCCTCTTTGGTTTGGATCTCCTCGTAGTCCAAACATAGATAAGGGGGATGTTTGCACTAGATGAGGTCCCTCTTCTTTGAACAAAGCGGGTGTGCATGAGGATCAACCTACTCATCCCACAGTAATGTACACACTTCCAATGGCAGTTGTTGGTTAGCTATGAATTCGCTTCACAAGTGGTTTTTCTTAATGTTATTTTGGCATGTTTACAACATCAAGATGTAGAGTCATCCGTGCCAGACCTTAGTGGGATTGTTGATGCCACTGTCAATGCCGCATCTACAATAGGGATAAGTCACACTGAGGTACATCTACTTGAATATTTGTAATTGTACATTTCATTTGTATTGTTTATGGACATGCACGATGTCTAACTATTTAATCATTTGGTGAATGTAGCCACACCCTGGTCCATTAGTGCATGCAACTGAGGTTGATGTTCAACCTATGGCTCCTCTTGCTACTGAAGAGTCCCAGTGTAATCCCCTAGAAATGGTTTTTTCGGTGAGATGTTCATTTTTTACATAATTGATTAGTACTTTCTCATTCATGTACATGTTGATAATTCATGAGATAATTGACATATTTTTTTTATTCACAGAGAAGCATGGCAGAGAGGCTCTCTATAAGGCGGAGGACAGCATGGGCACCTATACCCTCACACCAAAGGCACCTATACCCCCGACGGATGCAGTGAGTCTTTGTTTTATTTACAATTGAGTCATATTTTAAATTTTCAAACTTTGTTATTGATGGACAGTACTAGTTCAGTTACCTGATCAAGAAATATTGTCATTGATTTGCAGTCGCTAGAGATGCAGAGTGGTCGTAGACAGAGCCGAAAAGCATCGGGGTCTGGGAAAAACAAGATAAAGTTATATTTTTGATGTGTTAGTCCAGGACAAATATGTATTTTTATGTACAATCCGGAGTTAGAGTATAGGGGCGTGGTCCAGGACAGATGTACTTTTGTTTGCACATGTACATCAAATATGTTTTTGATACATGTACATTGACAGGCCATAAATAGGCCTTCTATTTTTGTATTATAACTTTCATGATATAAAAAATATTTCATATTAAGCATTAGAGGAAATTTCAACACAAAATGGGCCTCCTGAAAAAAATTAATAAAATAATAGTTAAAATAATAAAATAATATTTATTAATTTTGGAGGAAGAAAAGAAAAAAAACTACTTTTTTGTTTGTATTATCGACATATCTCCCTGTGTTTTTACTCAAATTTCGATCGAGAGAGCTCGTTGGATGTGGCATTAAATTCTGCATCCAACAAGTACCCACTCGGCATACTTTTGACGGACCCTGCTACCCAAAAAACAAGAAATCCCTGAAAAAATGTGATGATGACATCATCATCACATTTTTTAGGTATTTCTTGTTTTTTGGGTAGCGGGGTCTGTCAAAAGTATGCCGAGTGGGTACTTGTTGGATGCAGAATTTAATGCCACATCCAACGAGCTCTCCCGATCGAAATTTGAGTAAAAACACGGGGAGATATGTCGAAAATACAAACAAAAAAGTAGTTTTTTTTATGATACCTATCCCCAAATTTATATTAAAAAAGTGTTTAAGACCTATACGGTATTTCAAATTTAAAGCAATTTCATTGGCTAACACATGATGACATGGAATTTGAGTTAAAGTTAAAAGGCCCATTTTGAGTTGAAATTTCCTCTAATCGATCTTGAGATATTCATGGTTCAATATTTTAAGTGTGATTATACATGTGTGGCGAAGAATGTTTCTATGTGTAATGTTCCCATTTTTTTATAGATTTTACGATTGCATGGAGATATCAATTATATATTTGAGAACAATGCACAATTACAATATTACGTAATGACAAAAATGTACATTTTAATTATTTTTTACCACAATCCAATTGCATATACAATGTTATATTAACAATGTCAAATTGTATTCAAAAAGATGGAACATAGGTCTAATACACATTTAAGCACCCAACACAGCTAAGCAACTGAACCAACTTGGTGGAATACAAAAGCACCTTACCCATATACCAACCTAACAAACGTTTAAAGGATGCATGAAGTTGACACACTTAAGTGATGCACCAGTGTGGTCTACATAAATAAAATTATTGTTTGGCATGATGTCTTTCATCTAACGAATACATGGGATACACATCAAACCTAAAAGTATCCGAGTATTATAAGGTTGATTCAAAATAATGGTTATGACTATATCCTACACATTATGTATGTCCTACACATTATTTTATCATTTTGTTAATGTACATGGCATTTGATGAATGGCCTCGAGTAACAACTTTGAAAGAGATGAAAGTTATGTGTGATTTTATTATAGTTTAAATTGATTAGAGAAGTACTATTTTGAATCTTGTTTTATAAATTCATGTTTATGAAGTATTATTCGAAGCATTCATAGCGTGAAGATATATATATTTTGTAATAATGGCGTAATAGAATGGCCACTTGTTTCTAAACATAAACATGTTCCATTACATGGTTACTGACATAATGGCATTGTCTCCTCCTTCATTTCATCGTACAAATGCTCACATCTCTTGTATGAGGGGAATATCTACAATCGCCTTCAATCTGACCTTTATGTGCAAAAAATTCACATTCACTTACTAAGCAAAACCCTAGTTTCCAAAATTGACAAAAAAAAATGATCCCTTGTCCATGGACCCAGAGTAGAGGGCCACCCTAGCACCATCACGATGTATTGAATCTAATGGAGATGACAGTTCATCAATCCGAGCAATGGTCATCAATCTATGGAACGTTGAATCCCACCTCCTACAGGCTTTTAGGGACACCCGTTGAATCCCTAACTAGGGCATAGAGTGGAAACCGTGCATCAAAAAGGGATTTCAGTGGGTTGTGCAAGCGTGTTTAGGCAGGTTTCATGTGGGAATGCTAGCCACATGTTCACGGTCAAGGAATTTGCAAAGCCGACCCATATGTGCAGAAATTGGACATTCACTTACTAAGCAAAACCCTAGTTTCCAAAATTGACCAAAAAAATGGTCCCGTGTCCATGGAACTAGATTAGAGGGACACCCTAGCACTATCTTGATGTTTGAAATCCAATGGAGCTGGCAGTTTTTCGATCCAAGCAACAGTCATAATTCTATGGCACATTGAATCCCACCTCCTGCAAACTTTCAAGGACACCTGTTGAATCCCTAACCAGGGCATAGAATGGAAACCGTGCATCAAAAAGGGCTTCCGGTGGTTCGTGCAATATTTTTTAGGCATGTATTATGTGGGAATGCTAGCCACACCTTCATGGTCAATCAATATGCGAATTTGACCCCTATGTGTACAAATTGGACATTCACTTACTAAGCAAAACCCTAGTTTCCAAAATTGACCAAAAAATGGTCCCTTGTCCATGGAACCAGATTAGAGGGTCACCCTAGCACTATCTCGATGTCTTGAATCCAATGGAGCTGACGATTTTTCGATCTGAGCAATGTTCATGATTCTATGGCATGTTGAATCCCACCTCCTACAGGCTTTCAGGGACACCTATTGAATCCCTACCTGGGGCATAGAATGGAAACCGTGCATAAAAAGGGCTTCTAGTGGGTCGTGCAAGTGTGTTTAGGAATTTGTTATGTGGGAACACTATCCACACCTTCACGATCAAGCAATATGCGAATTTGATCCCTATGTACAGAAATTGGACACTCACTTACTGAGCAAAACCCTAGTTTCCAAAATTGACCCAAATAATGGTCTCTTCTCCATGGAACTAGATTAGAGGGCCACCCTAGCACTATCCCGATGTTTCGGAATCCAACAGAGACTATGGTTCGTCAATTCAAGCAATGGTCATGATTCTGTGGCACGTTGAATTCCACCACCTACAGGCTTTCAAGGACACCTGTTGAATCCCTACCCAAGGCATAGAATGGAAACCGTGCATAAAAAATGGATTCTGGTGGGTCGTGCAAGTTTGTTTAGGCATTTTTTATGTGGGAACACTAGCCAAACCTTCACAGTCAAGCAATATGCGAATTTGACCCCCATGTGCAAAAATTTCACATTCACTTACTAAGCAAAACCCTAGTTTCCAAAACTGACCAAAATAATGGTATCTTCTCCATGGAACCAGATTAGAGGGCCACCCTAGCACTATCCTGATGTCTTGAATCCAATGGAGCTGATGGTTCATCGATCTAAGCAACAATCATGATTCTATGGCACATTGAATCCCACCTCCTACAGGCTTTCAAGGACACCTGTTGAATCCCTACCTAGGGTATAGAATGGAAACCATGCATAAAAAAGGGCTTCTAGTGGGTCATGCAAGCATGTTCAGGTATCTGTTATGTGGGAACACTAGCCACACCTTCACGGTCGAGCAATATGCAAATTTGACCCCCATGTGCAAAAATTTCACATTCACTTAGTGAGCAAAACCCTAGTTTCCAAAATTGACCAAAATAATGGTCTCTTCTCCATGGAACCAGATTAGAGGGCCAACCTAGCACTATATTGATGTCTTGAATCCAACGGAGCCAACAGTTCGTCGATCCAAGCAACGTCATGATTATGTGGCACGTTGAATTCCACCTCCTATAGGCTTTCAGGGACAACTGCTGAATCCCTACCCAGGGCATAGAATGGAAACTATGCATGAAAAAACTATTATATTTAAAGGTTTCAATGATCTCACTACATTCACACTAAATTCAACTTCGTGAATCAACATGATTTGAAGCATAAGTCCACCGAATTTGAAAAATTTGAGTTGGACATTAGATTGATTCTGAATTGAGTTGTGACAGTAAGATAAGATTAGGGTTAATATTAAGGTTTCGTTGGTAGTGTTATGGTTATGTGCCATGCATGTTAAACAATAAACCCTAGTTAGGGATAGGGTTTTCCAAGTTTGGCCTTCGTTGGCATGAAATTCATTGTCCAGCTTTGGCCCAAATCTCTTATTATCTTTTATTATCTTTTAAGTAGAAATTAAACTTCTCAATAAAAAAAATGAGATGAAATTCCAACACTACTAGGCACTACCCCTTTGGCAATGTACATGCGGGTATAAGAGGTGAGTTGTCAAGAAGGAAATTCTACAAGCCTTAAAACATAAGTTTATCATTGCAACATCTTGTTTCCATCATCCTAGTTATATATATCGGCTAAAAACATTGACAATATTACCTACTTGAAAAATTAGGGTTTTAGTCCTGTAAGAGAGCCTACAAAGAACTTTGATAGGTATGACCTACAGAGGTACATGTATGTATTCTAATGTTATGTATATCATGTGAATGATATCTTGAAATGTTCATATGATTGATATATATGGTTTATTGATCATATGTAAAATTTGGCATGTTCATTAACTTGACATACAAGAGAATTTTTGGCATATTTATAAACAACATTATGGAAAATTTCGCATATCAAGAACACAAAATTGACATATTCATAAGAAAGATACATGGGAAAATTAAAATTATGATACATACCTCATCATGCTAGATCCCACCTATTATCATACAACCAAGGCCTCCGGATCATCTCTTATAATGACAATCTCCATTAGTCTCTCATGCTATGTATCCGGTAAGAAGTAGCGTACAAGAACACAAAATTGACATATTCATAGGAAACATACATGGGAAAATTAAAATTATGATACATCCCTCATCATGCTAGATCCCGCCTATTATCATACAACCAAAACCTCTGGATCATCTCTTATAATGATCGTCTCCATTATTCTCTTGTGCTATGTATCCAGTAAGAAGTAGCGTACAAGAACACAAAATTGACATATTCATAAGAAACATACATGGGAAAACTAAAATTATGATACATACCTCATCATGCTAGATCCCACCTATTATCATACAACCAAGCCCTCCGGATCATCTCTTATAATGATGGTCTCCATTAGTCTCTCGTGCTCTGTATCCGGTAAGAAGTAGCGTACCTTCGATGAATTTCGACTAGGCATTGTTCGTACCTGGAGGTTTGTACCAATGATTGAGTTGGTAAAGTGATACACACTTGCACCTGGTTTGTAATCCTTGTATACATATCCACCCTTCTTTCTTGCATTGTTTTCATGTGTAGGTATGCACCTTTAACAACCATAGACCAGATGGGGAAGTGGTTGTTTTCATCATCAGTCATGGAGATAATGAGGGTTTGCTTTCCCTCTATACAATGTGCCAGCAAGTAATCACCACCCCATTTATTATCTTTTGAGGCAACCACTGCGTATAGGTGTCCTGCATAGTATGATTGTAGGTATATGAGCAAATATTTTTCATGTGATACAAGGCCATTAATGTGAGTTTCAAGACAATGTAAATTTTACAAAAATATGTTAAGGAAATGCATCATACCAGGTTGTACAAGGTCTGATACATGATCAAAATCTATAGAAATATACAATTGGTCTTTGTCCAACAGAGTTAACTCAACAATTGCACGTTGATCAAGTGAAAGTGATATGCGATCCCATCCATCAACCCAATCCAATGATTCACACACATCCTAGTCACCATCACAACAAGGCGCGCAAAAACAAGTGAGTTTTCTGGTCGAAATTTCAAATACTAGGTTATCAGAGCTTCGAATCGAATGAAATCCATGAGTCCCAGGAACAGTCTTGCATTCCCATGCATGTGAACGATCTATGTCTACCACCTCCCAAAAAAATTTCTCCACATGTCTCTTTCTTGTGGATTCTACTCGCATAGCTGATTCCTCTCCCATTACTGACGTGCACCACCTGACTATAGATTGAGCATTTCGAATAGTAGATATTGTAGATAATTTCAATTCCTCTATTTGTAGGGCTGTTTTGACACATGCTCTGGCTCCATCATGCTCTCCTTTACCATGCCCAGTCTCAAAATAGTTCCACATATGTGGAACTTTGTAGTTTTTATGCAATGAACACAACCATTGAAATATGCATGCATTTTTGAACTGACCAGTACATCCATCAGACCAAATCCAGTGTCGATCCATCTATATGTTCCTGCCCTTCAAATGATCATAGAACATGGTGAAGCAATGACGTACATAGTGGAAGTCATGGCACCTATCATCACTTATTTAGAAGTGATATTCCTTTAGAATTTCTCTTTGCTCTTTACTGCTATTTGGGCCATGCCTATATGTGATATGCACCATCAAGGAAACCTGCTCAGAGTGATAATATTGACTTTGGATCTCATTTTGAGGTTGTAGAGTGTAGTTCTCAGTAAAATCAACAGCTAAAAGTATAGTACCATGAGGAAATGTATCTCTGCATATTCTAAACTTCCCATCCTGCCATCGTGCCAAGTGGACATGATGAACATATTGACATGTCTTTTCAATAAATTCCTTGACGAAGACACTAACTTGTACCTGTTGACACAAAATGATCTCAATATCAGGTTTTTTTGTAAGTAAGGAATGAAATGCAACTGTTCAAACATAAATTTATAGATAAATGCATGTACCTGAGATGTCACCAATTGTATTTTTTTGCTTTCTTTCCTTGGGACTATTTCATAGCTGATATATTTGAAACTTTTCATGTCTATAACCATATTCCCAAATTCATTGTCTCTAGTCTTGTGCATACATTGTCTCATTAATGCCATTCCAGCACAGTTGGAGCAAGTTCCATCCAAACAGGATTTTGCATAGTAAGTTTGCCCCCTCAAGCCTATTGCACATGATACTATGAATGAATTCTCTTGATGAGGTCGGTGGTATTGTCAAGGAGCAATCTTGCACATGGTTAGTATGCAACACACGACGAATGTACAAAAATGTTCATAGTAATATTCATATTATACATGGTATCTACAACAACAAGTGTTACGAAGAGTATTTATTCTAACATACCAGGGCTTACATTTCTCAAAATATTTTTGCCCCAAATTCAATTGTCTATTTTCATTCCTAAATTTCTCGTATAGTTCTGTCTGTGTTATATAAAGAAGATGCTTAATATGTGGTTCACGGTCCTTTGAACCCCTTCTCGGTTTTAGTACATCCTTTCGGTTTGAAGAAGGCCTTGTGTGATCATGCCAAAAACTCTGCACTAGTTCCTTTACTGCATCAACTAGCTTCATGTCACGATGTGGCAACCGACCAATAAAGGCCCAAAAATCTGTCTAGGTGGTTGTTTCAAGATGTTCTCTTCTAATAGAATACCTACGAAGGGTTTTTACATTCAAATTAACTAGTTTAGATGTAGGCTTGAGAAAACCAAGGACCCTAGTGATATTATTTACAATTGCTTGTGACAACACATGATGAGCTACATTGCAGTCCTTTGATCGTGTGTTCTTACCAATTTTACCAAAGGCATCTACTAAGCTTTTAACTATATGAGAACTTGCTCCAGAAGTCTCTATCATATTTATCCCTAACGATTTCCTAACAATATTCATGCCCCTAGATTTTAACAATGATACAAGTAATCTACATTTATCTCCATCACATTTAGAAACAAAATATTTATTTAGTATCTATTGAGTTTGATAAGCAATACTACGTTTAGATAGCGTACCTTCAATGGAATTGAGGAGTCCTTCATGAACTTGTATACGCTTCGGAGTTCTTCGATGTGTGCTTTCTAATGGAGGTAAGGGGGTTGAATTTCTATCATCTAGTGCATCAACAATACGCTCTGACGTTTCAGTAGCAACTTGTTGTTCTTCATTCTCTTCCTGGTAGTTGGATGGTGGAAT
>LPNX010883250.1:2969-5469 GCA_001517045.1 Pseudotsuga menziesii | reverse complement strand
TCCATTGGAGTTGGTAGTTGAGAATTTTGTGAAAAAAGAGGTTCCATTTAACCCTAATTTCTTGAAGCATATGTTCCCAAAGATTGAATGGAAGGCTCTCCACGATGCAGCAAAGAAGATGGATGAGAATGATCTCCCAGAACAAGCGGATGCAAGTATGTTAGAAAATGATGATTTCATGCACAGGTTTCATCATGCTCTTTTAGAATTGCACCTAAAAGAAGGTGCCCTGATTTGCCCTGAAACTGGAAGGTGATTTCCAATCAACAAGGGTATTCCAAATATGTTGCTTCATGAAGACGAGATGTAAGAATAAGTATTATGTACAGTTGAAGAGCCTATTTTATCATAATGTTTGTTAAAGATTTCTGCAATCTTGTTCTTTCCCAGTTTGTATAATTGCTGTTGTAGTGCTCTAAATTATTGTTTTGCATAATTAAATCTATTGCTGTCATGGCTGAATCTACGACTGTCTCAGGTAAATCTGTTGCTGTTATCATAATGTTGTTATTTCAAGAAGATTTTCTTGACTAGAGATCAAAATGTTGTTAGAGAGATGCCAGTTTGTTGTTGATAGACTTGGCTGATTTGGGCTTGGCTTTTACAGCAATATTGTAGCATTCCTCTAACAGTCTAAGAGCTAGGGCTTTGAATTATGTTTTAGTAGTATTTAAGGACATAAGGTAGAGCTGAAGAAGGTTGATCTTCAGAAGGGTTTATATGTACAACCTCAGACCTGTTATCGGGTTAGACTGAAGTGTCCATCTGAGTGAGTTGTACTGGATGGATAGGCTCTAGTTATGTATTGGATTGTGCTATGACAAGGATCTGTTTCAGAGTGGTTTTAACTTTTATCTCCCTGTTCTAGGGTTTCCCATGCTAAATATTGTGTCTTGACTCCTGTGACGCTGGTATTTTTGTTGGTGTTATGACTAAATCTAACTTTTGTATAATTTCTTATTTGCTGACAGGCCCGTGACTTGCTAAGGCATCCTCACCTTCAGCCTTATGTTGCAAAATGCAGGCCACAATGTGGCTTTACTCGTTCTCTGACCCCAGATCGGTTCCTGGGTGATGGATATTGTCTTGAAAAAAATAACAGAGATGGAAACCACAGCATTAGAGATCAAGAAGGTTCCAGTAATAGTGATCAAAATAGTGCAGTGGGACCCCGTTGTAACTATATTAATACTAGAGGTTGTGCATTGCAAGATAAATTTTCTCATAACATTGGAGTAGAAGGTAATTGGTCTTACACAGGGATGGAAGCACTGAAATCACCAAACTGGAGATTTTCAAATAATGATGCAGTTGTATAGGATTCAGATAACTTGAATTATGAGTGGTCTGAGAATGTTCCATTAGATAAGTAATCTTCTCTTCGCTTTCTTGCCCCAAAACTGGAGAGAAAAGAAGATAATAATAATGAAAAAAAACATTCTAGTGTTTACATAAAAAATGCCCCTGCAACAACAGCAACTCGTCTTACAAAAGGTATTCCTGGAGTTGGAAGTCCTCGAACTCCTGATAGAGTAGGTCTAACCTCTAGACTGAAAGCGAAGTCCGCAAAGAAGACACATCTTTCTCAAACCAGGAAACCTGTAATTCTGAATACTTACTTCCACAATTATGTCATGTTTTTATAGCTTATATTGACTTATACTGAATTGTTTGGTAGCTTCCCAGTGGAGAGCCTTCACCAAACATCGGATCAATACCGAACTTAAATAGTAAAGCAAAACAATCTCAGCAACCATCTGTTCAACCAAGTTCAACTCCCACTGCTTCCACACATAGGGCTTCCCTCCCCTTGCCTTCAAAACCACCAGCTCTGTGGCCTACTTTGCCAGCCAGCACTCCCCGCAATGGGACACCTAAAGTAGTGGCCACCAATGATGATTGGGCAACACCTCAGACACAAAAATCTTTTGCAACCCCACGAGCATCAGCCCCTTCTTTTTCCAGAGCTCGATCATTTCATGAGACACCTCAAACTACTTCTGAAGATGCAACTATTGAATCCCTAGTCTACCCGTCGCAGGTATAGTATCCCCGTCAAAGTTCCAAATTCCCTTGCCAGGCACAGCTTCAAGCCTAAATTAGGGTACCATGCTGCACACCATGATTCAGGTTTACTCTAATTCATTCTCCATATGACAGTGATTTGTCTTCAGTGTTGTAGCTTGTACCACCTTTACCTGCTATTTTTGGATTGACTTTCAGGGCATGATTGTCTTCCAGCTTGTAGTACACATGCCTAATTGTATCGAGCTCATTGACCATGCTAGTTACTTTTCTAGGCTGCTTCCCATTTTAATGTTGAATCAAAACATAATACTATTGTCGTCTAATTTTTCTAAATTTTTGCATAGCACTGTTACTTACAACCCTATGGGTACTGCCTGTAGGAAAATTTGAAATCATATACATCACTGTTCTTAGGAATCAAATATGGTTATCAACTAAGTTGGCAACATGGTTTAGCCACTTGGATCCCAGG
>LPNX010883203.1:0-43310 GCA_001517045.1 Pseudotsuga menziesii | reverse complement strand
AATAACAATAAGTTTGTTTTATTGTTAGCTTCTCCTTCAACTTCAATTATAAAACCTTTTGAAACACTATGTTCACTATTCAAGAAAAATGGTGCTGCATGGATAGTAGATGCATATAATACTTATAACAAATAATAATTATAATCAAATATGTTAGAGAAAATATGTACTAATTTAAATTTGTATTATCTATCTAACTTTTTTTTAATAGAAGAGGAGACTTATATGCATAATTAATATAAAACTTTTATATAAAAAGATAAAAAGATAAATACCAAATTTAGACATTAAAAATAATAATATTACTTCAAAGATATAATGTAAAAAGAATTATCTTAACAATAAACAAAATTAAGTTTTTACATATTTATATTTGCATAAATTATAAATTCTATAAAATTAAGTTTACATAAATTGTGAGTTTTATGGAATGCAATTAGATAATATATAATGTTTTAAATAAAAATAATTACACTTCAAACTATTTATGAAAATAAATCACATTTCAAACTATTCATTTTCAATAATACTTAATATACTATGAATATTCATATTCATTAGTTATTAGTTAAATAACTATATAATTTATTCAATTTAGTAATTAATTTTTTTTCTTTTTATTAATATTCATAAGATATTATATCTTAAAATCTTGTAAATCACATAAAAACTAAAAATTAAATAAATAAATTAATAAATAAACAAACTCAAAATTAAATTTAAAAAAAAAAATCCTCATTTTATTGCCACAAATACATTTTATGGCCAAAATACAGATGGTCCAACATTTTAAAAAAAAGCACTCTTTGTGATATTGGAGTTTCTATGGGACACTAAGTTGGAGATTCACTTGCTTACAACCCTTCCATTTTTTGTTAGGTGGGGTAATCTCTAACTAAAAAGCCTCCACCTTCCGGTGGTTTTGGTTTTTTTTCAGCTAAATGTTTGGTTTATTTTCCTGCAACCATTTTAGATAGGTCATTGTATTCATTATTAGCTACAATTTCAGTGACGGAGATTGCCATCCTAGTAGTTTTTATATGTTTTAAAGCAACCCAAACGCTCCAAATTAGGATTTAAACAATGTAGATTTCAAATTTTACACATATGGTGTTCACCAAAATCCTTCAATGCAAGGTGAATTGGTTCTGTCATTCCAATCTTGACTTTTCTATAATTGGTCATTTTCTATTTATTTGATTATTCAGTTTCCCTTGATATCAACTTTTTTTTTAATATTTATGTACATTATACAATTTCTGGTTTGTAGAAAAAGAATGAAAATTCAACCAGCGTTGATGAATAGAATTTCCAGACTATCCATTGGGTTTATTCTTCAGAATACATTAAATATCACCGATACTTGGCAATGCATCTCATTGAATCCATAACTGTAGAGGGATCTTCCCCTTGCGAAATTAGAACGGAAGTAATCAAAATTTTCGTAAGGCCTGGTTTTGGAAAATCACAAGGAATTTCCGTTCATCTTTGATTTTCGTAAGGCCTGGTTTTGGAAAAAATCACAAGGAATTAATGAAACTCTGTCAGTCTACAGTCAAGAGGATCATACCTTCGTATCCTGTGAGTATATATAACCGATGTCAGATTTTAATTTTGGTTTCTCTAGTTTATTCATTTAGTGGATTGGATTTAACCATATAGATTCTATAATTTTGATCTCGATTCCTTTTCAGCGAGATCTCATAGTTTCTACTTCTTTTCTTGTGCAATTTAATAGGAATTTTCTTGATAATACTAGGGTCTCAGACACATACCCTGGCAAGATAGATTTTTAATAACAAATAAATCAAACAAAGTGACTGTTTTACTTACAGGATCAGAGGCTTCCAGAAGAACAAGATCCAAAGCTACATCTGTAACTACTAATGCAACACCTCTCTCTGGAAGACAAACTGCTACATATTTCATCTGTAGTCTAACAACTTTTTTAAGCTGATCATGAGAGAGAGGATGGGGGTTAAGTGCTAGGACCACCGGATCGCAAAGAGAACACGCGGAGAACCACCGGATCGCGAAGAGGACACGCGGAGGAGCATGGTTGGTCGAATAGACGACGAAAGGAACAGTGTTTTTCTGAACATGTTCAGAGAAAAATGCCTTATGACATAAATATCATGGTGAGGAAGATGAGAAGATATCCTATCCATAAGAGGACGAACATGAGAGGCAGGATGGGAAAGATAGCGATTTGATATTTGACAATGGATTCATTGCTAGTTTGAAATGTTATATGTTTAGTTTTAATTTGAGAGTTTAATGGTGCAAACTATTCATAATTGTTGTTTCCAAGAGAGTTTTCTTCAGCAATTAAAGCTGGAACAACTCATTAACATGGCAAACAAATACAAGCATCCCTCTGCATGGATTCAAGTGGAACAATTCTCAATTTTTTATTTTTTCATCTATATCAACAAACGTCATAAATTGTTGGAGTTAACGAGAAAGTTTGAATTCGGAAAATTGATGTGCAACATGACATGTATGGGTGGTGATATGACGCAATTTATTATGCCTTAATAGCTAATATAGGTAAAGCTCGAAAAGGTGTATGAATTTCCCTTTTTGTCACCTCCACGTTTCCGAACTCAACAAATGTCACACAAGGCATGACAGACTCATTCACCCTCTAACAACCATAACTTTTGGGCATTTTTTCTTTCTAAGCTATGAGTTTGAATTTACATTTTTCTAGCACTTTGGATCTATACATTCTCTGGCAAGTTTTCACAAGAAATCCTATCACTTCAACCCTCACCGAAAGGTTTGCTAACTGCCACCATTTTCCTATTATGGCACTCTCTTAATACTTGGTTTGGACTTTCTATGGAGATCACTCTCTATTGTGTACCTTTCAACATTACTACCAAGGTCATTTGACATTTAAACCTCCTACTTCACGCTCACAGGTTGCTCATGCTATGGAAATTATCTATTGAACATTTTTTAACTATCTCTAACTCTGTTTGGTGTGATCAATGTAGCATATTTGGTCTCGAGACAACAATTTTGCATTGGAATTTAACAAAGGTAAGAATTTCAAACCCTTTATCCTAAAGAAGGATAGCATTTATAGAATGATGTATAAGAGACATATCTAAAATATCAGACCATGCCTAACCAACAAAACTATATACAAAAACAACTGAAAAATCAGATATTGACAAACATAGACATGCTAAACTTAATTCTCGATAGGTACTCTAAATGGCTTACCTTATAAAGTATTGAAGTTTGTTGCCTCCCGCTTGCAGCCCTTTCTCTGTGCATTTAGGAAATTGAGAGAAGGTTTTTTCAATGGCTCTACTGAGAAATACGTAGGTGTGTTATATGGTTTATCTTTTGACAATGGCCAGAGTGTTCACTGAGCTTTTGAGATCAGAGAGCAATGTCATGGACTCTCATCTCTTTGTACACTTTTTTGGGCAAAATCTGCCGCTTAACTTAACGGCATATGTACTTGGCTGTACGTGAAATTTCATATCTGTCATGACTGGTAAACAGTGCTGTTACTATCTTTGCTGAGTTATTATTGCATCATAGTCAAGTTCAATCACGTAGTGTTGCTCCCGACTCCATAACCCTTGAATAAGGCACTCATTTACTAAATCACTGTAATTGGAAACTGCTAAATTTTCTGTTTTGCCAATAAAAAACAAGGAGACCTCTAGTTGTGCACTTCTTTGAAAAGATCTTGAATATAATATGAATGAGTATAAGGAAAAGGGCTTGCAAATTTAATTGTGTTTTGCAAAATAATTCAACTCTATTGGAGACGATCAATATATATTGGCTAATGGGCTTCACGGTAGGTAAGTTTTTGTGCAAGGGTTCAGTTCTTGTTTCTGTAGTTTTTCTTTTTCAAATTTTTGAGCTTAATGGAAGAAAGTACTTGGTTTGGGGTAGAGGCGACTTGTTCATGAAACTGTGGTTTCCAAGGTTCATCCCAGCCAACATAACATAAACTCAACCTTTGTATGGAAGAGACTGCCATGTCTCCTCATATATATTTTGGAAGGGAGATTTCAGTCTATGTGGAGTAGTTTTAGAAACTAAAATGTGAATCGGTGGTTGGATGGCCTGGAAGCTGGCATCTGTGACGTTTCCTAAGGTTTAAGTGCCTCTACCCTACCCCATTGTTTCTCCCGTCAAAAGGTGCCCTATGTGTTCTCAAGGTAGCTTCCTAAGTTGCAAGGGTAGTGTTTCTACCAGTTGAGGGCATCCACAAGTGTGGTAGTTACCTCATTGTCGCTAGCTCAATGAACTCACACCCACCATATTGAACCTTGTCCAAATTGTCAAGTCTCTCTCTCTCTCTCTCTATATATACATATATTCAAGCTGTGTCTGTTTATTTACATAATGGTGTATCCAAAAGGTTGTATATGCTTTAAAAGGTCTCCGAAGCATCGGTATTGGCCTCTAATTAATAATTGGTAAAACTTGAAAATTTTTATGCAATAAACAACCACCTTATATAAGAGCGTAAGCTACATGAAGTTCCAGGAATGGAGACATGCCATCTCTATTGTAAAACCATAGCATTATTAAACTACACATGAGGAGCATTAAAACTCATTAAGCTTGGGCTGTGGGAGTGTAAGCTACACGAAGTTCCAGGAATGGAGACATGCCATCTCTATTGTAAAACCATAGCATTATTAACCTACCCATGAGGAGCATTAAAACTCATTAAGCTTGGGCTGTGGTGGCCTTAGCCCAGTATGAAGCTTACAGCAACAAAATAAGACCTTCTGGGAACCATAAGCTGAACCTGAATTGCAATCAAGATTCAGAAGACTGTAGAAAGGATCAAACATAAGGAATAACAAGGACTGTGAGAAGTCTAAATTAGACTCACGAGAGATTTGCATTAATCAGTTTTAGATGGGTGTTTGGGGCTGGGCATTAGGTGTAATGCATCAGGAGCCCAGTAAGCTGATGGTGACTCAAAAGACCACAAGAGAAATCATATCCTCAAAATTTGGTTTGTTCTCAATGAAGTCTTTCCAACTTCCATTTAATGAAATGCTCCTTGGCATGCATTAATATTGTGACAGCCAGAGGATGGAGATGTATTCCAAATGGTAGTGCTGTAAAAAAAAGGACATTTATCATCAGGAAATAGTAAAATGGCAAATTTTTAGAGCAGTAGTATTCTAATACCAAAAGCATGTTTTGATCATTTCATATCAAAGGAATGATTCATCCATATGAATGTGGTTTAGACTGTTAATGTTGAAATGCATATTAGTCAACATGATTAATATTTTCAAATATGTATGCTTTGTAACAGTAAACTAACAAATTTGTTGTTTACCTAAAAATTGCATTAATTATCTCACACATTTCTGATGGAGATCATCAAAAGCTTACTTTATCAATCACCTATGAATTTTGGCAGAACATAGTTTTCTTTGAATCATACATTGACTTATTTTGAATCAACTCTTATAACTACTTATATAGTTCCTCTTGTATAGTGTATACCTTTGTTCAATTTGGAAATGGGCTATGCCAAAACTCACATTGCCTTCCCCATTATAGTGAATACTCTCTGTAATTATTGCCAGCAAGGAGCCAACTTGGGATTGGTGAAAACAGTGCTCTAGAATTATCTTAAGGCAACACCTTGTTCTCACAACGATCATACAAACCAAAACAATGACAAGGAACCAAATTGGGAAAAGTTGGAAACATGTCTGCAACATGAGCCACAACAAAGGGGCGGGATAATGGTAAAAAGATAAAAATATTACAAAATATGATTTGTATAAGAACATTGCAACTGTTGATTAATGGAATGGGCATTTTATTGTTTTGGTAAAAAAAGTGTAAATTTACAATCAATTAGAGAAACGAGGTTACATTATGCAGATGCTTCAAGAGGATTCAGAAAATCCATATGGAATATCAATAGTGACATATATGAAGCTAAAGAAAAACACCCAAAAATAGGTGTCACAAACTAATGTGGAACACTGTCCTCAATCTAGCCTTTTTTTCCTTTATTCATTTTGACCTCTGTTCAAGCCCTTGGAGAAGGGTCTGCAATAACTAATTGTAAACTGACATTCTGAATCAGAGCTGGCTCCTTTTTAGATTTTGAAGATACAAATTCACTAGTCCTTTTAATTCCTCCTATTGGAGCTTCATTAACAGCTATTTTCCACCTGAGAGTAAACTCCTTCATTTCTTCTCTTTGAACCCCCGATGCCATTTGTAAATCTTCTTTCTCCTCCTTTGATCCACAATTAATATTCTTCTCTATCTTTGTTGAGGGTGAATCTTCTGCTAACTTATCATCTTCATCATCCTGAAGTGAGGGCTCATATGGCTGCTAGCTTTTATATTTGGGGAGGATGACCTTTTTTCCCTTTTGGATAAGCTTTTGCTTGGGAACAAGAGTCCTTAACATGCCTTCTTGATGACAAATCAGACATCGAAAACCTGTATTTTTGTAATGCATGACTGGAGTCCAATGATCTTGTAATCAAATCATCTTGTTTGGAAGACCTTTCCTCAGATCAATCTCCACACATACTTGTGCATAGGTGAAAAACCCTACTTTTGCATGATCAATATTTGTCTTTAAATATTTTCTGAGAAATTTTCTATACTTTTAGAGACTAAAAATACTAAATATAGTGGTAGATTTGGAAGACTAACCCAGACATTTTGGAAACAACCATGGTGAAGAGATCAAATTCATGGAACCATGGATTTTTTAAGAGGCCTCTGCTTCCCCAGATCTAGTGTCTCTCCTTAAGAACTTTATGTTAATCATCCTGATTTGTGATCTGGACAACAAAGAACCCTTTGAAACAGAATTATACCTCACATTATTTGGGCCAGTTCAAGAAAATCTACTGATACAAATTTTCTGTGTGGGGCCAAAATCCATTGAAGTGACATATTACTGCAAAATTTTGATAATAGGGTAGAAAATTGATGACATCTGGAAGGGACAGGCATAGCATTTCACCAAATTGACGACATCAAATTTGACCAACAAGGACAGGCATAGCATGGAATTGTGCTGCTTGAGTTTCCTCAACTATACTTCAATTTGTGCTTGATTTCTTGCACATAGGCTGATTTAGACACCAACAGAACTGATTTTCAAGAGAGAAGTTTTACCATAATTTGAAATCTGGCTTAGTTATCTGGGCTCCCTCGATGCAAGTCCAGTACAGATAAATTATCAAGAATACGCTTGAAGCCTAAAACGTATTGAACAAGCATTCCTATGAACAGTTGAGAAACAAAAGTTCTTCAAACACTATGCATGCATCCACAGTTTGCTTGGATGCCAAAATGGAATACCACAACAACTTAGAAGAGTGTTGCCAAAAAATCTTGGTCTCCTTCTTTTTGTCACGATCATCTTGCTTATCCTAATTGCATAATTTATCCACCAGAAAACCCCTCCACTTGACCAGAACCATGCTGATCTCTTGTTTAGATTGCCTGTCCAGACTCCACACACAAGACCTGCTTACTTCCTTGGAGATGCTCTAGTGAAGCTCATAGATATTTGATGTGAGCCCATCTCCTTTCGTCGTAAGTTGCATATCCACTCCAATGAATCGATGAAAACCTGATAAAAGAATGGATTCAAAGACTTGGAGACAGAGTGCCTCTGCCTCAATTAGTTCATTGGATGCCCATTGATCATGCTTTGTCCTTTCCCTCTCGCAAACAAATTTGGCCCCAACCATCTTTTTCCAATTGAACGTGAACAACCCTTTCTCTGTAGAACACAGTTCTCTCTACTGCAACCATAGGCTGCACAGTTGAACAATTGCTAACTCCCAAGAATACAATGCGCTAAACAAATCCCTTTCAACAGTAAAAAGATCATTGTTGTTGTCCCTGATATGCAGTCAACCTATTTCTTAGTATCTGAGAAGATTGGGAGTCCATAACATACAGAGTATAAGCATCAAACATTTTTGTGATTTGTCAATCCAAACAACTTAATGTTTTGGACAGTAATCTGTCTTACAGAGTTAAATCTCAAGTACATGTTTGTGCCAACCTTCCAAAAGATTGTTCCCAGCACTAGAGCACACGCAAATGTGAATGTGTATCAAACAATGTTATAATCAAGACTCCGCGAGTAAGTCAACCATTGCTTCCACAGGTAGGAACTGAGCTGTCCAAAGAATGATTGTGATTACTGGGTTGCAAAATAAAGATCCTTCACTCCTGGAGGTGGAATGCTAAGGTCTTTCACCAATGCTCTGTTCTGCCTTTATAGCGAATAAACAGATGAAATATTAGAATGTGAGTTTGAAGCTGATATCTTTGTGTCTTGTAAACTTCTTGTAATGCTAAACATTGTAAACATAAGGATTTTGGTGGAAAAATATTGATAACTTTAATGCTTACTTATTGAGGGAAGAGTTCTTGTAATGCTCTGCAAATTCTATCCCCAAACCATGTTTAGCACCAATATAGCTAACTTCCAACATCCATGTATCTGGGTTGTACTTATCTTTGATCTTTGGTACTTCTGGAATGGCCTGCAATTTTTCATGATGAAAATCAGAAAATTAACTCACATTTAGGGATTCAATTAGCAGTGCTAGGTCCCAAACTCTTTTCATTTTCTAATGACTACAAAAATATGCAAGTCGTTAGCTCAAAGTATTCGACAACCTTGTGAGAATTCTTTCCTAGTGGCCTGAAGAAAATGGATCTCCCTCCTCTTTTCATTAACAGGAGTTGAAGCCATCATTGTAAACCAGAAATCAACACCAAACTCTGAAACAAATATTCAAGTTGACTTATAATATAAACCTTAGTTTACCTCGTCAAAAGCTTGAAAGATGTCAATGTTAGGCTGATGAATCGTACAGACAATAGTCCTTCCAGTATATATTGTATTACGAACAGTTCACATCACAATCGCAGCTGCTCTAGCATGCATACCAGTATTCGGCTCATCCATGAAAATTATAGATGGATTTGTAACAAGCTCCACAGGTATTGTTAACCTTTTCCTTTGTTCAGTTGGCAATCTAGTCACACCAAGAAAACCTACCAGTGCATCACTTAAATTATCTAATTCCACAAGTTCCATGACCTCATCAGCAAAGGCTTGCGAATTGGAATATTTGCAAGTTAGTAACATGACAAGTTGGCATCGTGTCAAAAGAAAACACTACTGGATGGTAGACCAGAGAAAATGATAGCTATAGACTTACGATTTTGGTTTATTTGTCAACATCCTTTGGAAGACAGAGAAATGTTGAATATAACAAGGACTCCCGGACAGTTACTTGTGGAGAATGTATATCTTTCTGTTCACAGTAACCAGAAATCCGAGTAAAGGTTTCATGCTTTTTCGGAAATATAGAGATTGAGATATCACCATCAATGTATCATGCAGTCTTTCTTCCAGCTAAGACGCCCATTAGAGTTGTTTTCCCAGCATCACTGACCCCATCAATGCTGTAAGAACACCAGGTCTGAATGCCCCTGTAACATCTTGGAGCAATTGAAGTCTATCTTCATAGACTTGTTCCCTCAAATTCTGCAGACAAATTCAGAACTTGTTAGCCAAACCCTTCAAGTAAGAGAAGGCACAAAAACAGGCAATTGCTGAATCACATAATAGAGCAGTCTTGGGGATAAAATTCCATACAGGGGGCATGTCAACTAAGTAATTTACATCTTCAAAAGACATGGCTAGTGGTTGAAATGGAAGAATCATTCCTAGTTTTGGAGGAACTCCTGTTGCCAACTCATTATTGCCTTCCAAACTAATTGATCGGTTGTTCATTCTTCTGACCTGCATTTCAACTGTATAGCCAATAAATGAAATAATTTGTTATAGAACTGAAAATGATGGAGTTCATCTACCATCTACTCCCCTTAATCTGTTCAAGGAACTCTGAACCACTCTAAGTTAACAATTGTCTTACAGGTATTATTGTCATCAGAAGAATACGGTCATCTCGATCTCGATGGCTTCCTATTATGCCCTTGTTCTGTACATTATTGACCGATTCTGTCAAGTAAAACCCATTAAAAAAAACAAAAAAAAACAAGAAAGGGCAAATAAAATACCAAATATCAATTAAGTGACGCACTCCTTGAATGTTTGATGGGAGCAGCCAAAGATAACCACAGCGAGATCAGATTTCTTGAGATCAGATTTCTTCAGGGCTTTGAAATTTCCAGTACCACGTCGTGGACAATATGGAGTTGCCACTCCTTTGTCATTATTATCATTGAAAGTGAAAGTCAGTTTTCTTCTTCCAGCTCCCATATTCCTCCTCGATGCACAATGCAAGAACTCTACTTCAAGAGGGAGTATAGGTTGATCCCAACGATATAAATACGTTCCGCTCGTCTCCAGACAGCTTGAGGTTTCCCAATATCTATGAAAAAACAAACCCCACCTTATTCATATTCGAAAGATGAACAAAATGAGAATAGAAAATTAGCAGTGAAGTAAATCACGATTTAGATATTGAAAGAGTACTGAAAATCCCAACAAGGCGCCTGCTCCCACACAATACCAATATTCTTATGCAAATATGCCACGACTCCTCAGCGCAAAAACACCCAAAATTGTAGTACTATCTGTACCCTGAAGGCCAACATGATTCCATGACAACAATCAATTAGATGAATAGAATTGAAAAATCCTCCATAGTTCATAGTTCAAAGACCTCCTCAAGGAAGCTTATTTCAATCCTTGAACGTCTGCTGCTTCAGAAAATCAGGGGATCTGTGAAGAATAACAAACAGGTAGCAGTAATGTAAGTGATCTGATAATACATCAAGCTGGCCTTTTGGCAGTTTTCCGCACCATTTCTCGCCCTTATTTACCGCCTAGATCATCACTGATAAAGAAATTGAGAGTTTCTATTTCCCAGAAGGGGTGGTAAGAAGTAGTTTCATTCGCTAGGTGGGTTTCCAGAGCTCTTGGAGGTGCTTATCTGCCCGATCAATGAAGCTATAGAGCAACTTTATTCCCCGCAAACCTATCCTAGGAACGGTGCAATGTCCAACCAAACTTGTTCTTTAGCCACTTTTCAAATAATAAATCGTTCAATAAAGAATCGTTCTGGAGCAAAGCTCCCGTATATGGACCAAAGGCAGTTTACCATCCAGCAATTGAAATAGCCGCATCCTAGCCAGGACTAACAAAAAAGTGAGTAGCCGATTCATTCTCCAGGGGCAGATTCATAGTGAGAAGATTCAACAACGGCAGAGCGAGTTCCATGGCTCCAAATTCGATCCAAGATGCGCATGCTCATTTCGCAGGATGCAATGTTAAAAACCTAAACCTAGACGTGGCGAAATGGGAGGACCAGCGGATCGAGAAGACCACACCGAGAAAATCAACAGACAAACATCAAACATGTGGCAGCATCCGATTCGAGCTATATATGACGAAAAGGAATAGTTGTATTCTGAACTTGTTCGGAGAGAAAGGCCTTACAGCGTAAATATGGGATAACGGCTCCAATACAACCCATATTATTTTCTAATAGTTTCCATATTATATTTTTAATTTTTACTGGAATTATTTTTTATATCGAATTAAAATTCCATATAAATGTGGAACTCTATGAAAAAATAATTTTGGTAATGGAAATCCTTCAGCGTTCCACTGTTTCAGAGCATTAACCTTGGAAAATTTATTTTTAGTAATGAAAATTCATCTTCATTCCAGTGCATCAGCGCATTAACTCCCAGTGTCATAAAGTAGCATCTAATAAAGATTTCGCCACACATAGCACCTGCTTTAAGCTTCGACCTTTGCACCTGCTTTGAACTTAGGACTTTGCCACACATTTCACCTAGCACATGATTTGAAAGTCGGGATCTGAAAGTGCTTGCATATTTTTACAACAATGGCCCAAGCAATTGCCTTGTAGGATGTACACAATGAGATATTTTGATAACTAGCATTTGCACCGATGGCATTTGCACAGAGAGCTGAAAAAAATTGGAGGGGTAAAAATATTGTGTCTTTTGTGAATCCAACCTTTGTGACTTACCTTGGGAGACTGGAAATTAACACTGAAGTTTTGAAATTTTAGGTCAACATATTTTGACTGATTTTTTTTTTTTAATCTTTGGTAACAAATTTTAACTTATTTTACAACCTGTCTTTCTTGATTGCCATTTTTGGATTTTATATTGGAATTAGGACCGCAAATAACCTAAAAAAAACTCCAATTTTTTGGTTCCATCAATTTTAAGTTGTTTTACAACCTGTATTCCTTGATTGGCATTTTTGGATTTTATATTGGAATTCGGAAATTGCGGAAACTGCAAATAACCTAAAAAAAACTCCAACTTTTTGGTTCCAATACCCGATAATGGGAAATTGGAAATAGGAAATTGGAAATAGTGGCAACTAATTCGTTTTCTTCATAATTTTTTGTCCTTTGCCAATTTGTGATTTAGGTGATTGAGAAATTTTCAACTGAATGTAAATGTTTCTGAGTTATGGATTTCGCAAATCAGAAGTGTAAATGTTTCGAAATTTTATATCTTATGATGTTTGGTTGATCTTGTCAGTGGATTCATAAGAAATATAAGGTCAAGATTTTTTTTGCTATTTTAGTTGGATTTATAAAGAATCTAATTTGGGATTTTTCACTATGGCAAGGGTTTTTACTGTGCATTTACTCTCTGTCTCAGCCCGTTGGTAAATTTAAACTCTCGTCGTTTTTAGACATGGTTGCTAAAATTCTAGAGCAGAAAATCAAAGATCTCAATGCGTGTGTTTTCACTGACACCAGTGGGTATGTGTCTGACACCAGTGGGTATGTGTCTGATTCCTTATATCTAGATTGGTCCAGAATTTATTCTATTTTTGACACTGATGATTTTTCCTCTATTGCTCATGACCAACATTTCTACATGCACATACAGAATTCTCAGCTCCATTGCATTGCAGCAAGACCTCCTTTTATGCCTTACACAGACCCTGTTAAGTGGGCATTGGACCACGTTGACCTTAACCAAAGAATGCTTAATGATATTGACAATGTCTCTATTGCTTTGTTTGATCCAGAGGTGTTTGCTAGGGATTATGCTTTGGAAACTCCCATGCAACCTTTCTCGTTGAAATTTTTTGACGAAAGCCTTGCCAATTTGAATAAAAAATAAGTGGTGAAATATTGGCTGGAAGACCCAACACTAGTGATTGCTCTTTCACGTTCGACATATCCAGTTTCTTGGTTCAGAGAGCCTTTCTTGTTGTTGGCCGCCATGTTTTGCAGGTCATTTGGCTTACCTAATTGTTCCTTATTCAAAGCGAAATGGGTCCCTATGGCAAACCATGTTTTGCTTATAGGTGATTCCTTCAACTAGGTGCAAATTCTGTTTTGCAATTTACGAGATAAAATTGAAAAATATCAGAGAACCCCGGCCAACTGGAAACCATATTTTTACATGTCAAGGCTCGTTGTGGATGCATTCTGTGCATGTTCTTGTTTCCCGCAGCTAAATTGGAATTGGAGCGAGAAATATCCACCTGTTCATATATTGCTGATATGTGGGACGACAATTTCATACCTTGTGTCTATGATTTCTGTGACCTATTTCTCGGGTCAATGTACTACACAATTTTTAAAGCTGATGCTCCTGCATTCTCTGAAAAATATAGGGAACTCATTTCAGTGTATGGCGACTGGTATGTGGGACAATATTTCTCTTACATAAGGATTTAGGGAAGCAATATAGTGCACTTACTTCCGAGAATAGTTCTAGACCGAATGGTCCTTCAATAATTTTCCTATCACACTGTGATTGATGGGGCTTTTCCCAAGTTGACCAAACATAATAAGAAGGCATGGCCTAAATTTCCTGTGAATATTGGGAATCCTTCAATATAGAATCCTGTTCATGCGTCTTTGTTTGGAAAGGATATTTCAGTTATGAACTTGGGGGAGGTATTTAAAAGAATACATGATCCAGTGGCTTATTTGCATAATCTATTTGCTCATGAGCATGTCAAATTTCAATATGTTCATGAAAATGAGCCCGATTATTCCATGATGGTAGGAGCTACCAATTTTCAGAAGGTGCTTGATAAAATGAGTGATCCAGAGATAAAGTTGCATCAGTACACGTATGAAAAGCATCTGAAGAGAAGAATTCTCTAAGAAAGAGAAAATAAACTGGCACTAAAACAAGATATTGACAAGGAGAAGACAGAAGAAGAAGCGAGACAACATTTAGCAAGGTCTACTACTGTTGTTGGTGCTGAACCTAACGACAAGGGAAAAGGTGTCCTTCACGGCCTAGGTAGCCCCTCTCTTACCAGAATGGAAGATACGTCGAAAAAAGGGACTAAACTGTATGTGTTTCAAAAACAGAAGAGAGAAGAAGAAGCCAACAAACATGTAGCAAGGTCTGTTGTTTCTTAACCTAAGAACAAGGGGAGAGGTGTTCTTGAAAGCCCAATAATGGAAGATATGTCAGAGAAAGGGGTAGAACTCAAAAGAAATTTTGAAAAAATCAGGTCTCAACTACAAACTGAGACAGAGTTAGCTGAAGTAAATTCTAAAAGACAGAATATTGTAGTAGTTTTTGAATAGGCTCAACTGCTAGAGGCAAGGACAAAAGAAAATCCGATTTCTTCGATCTCAATTCGTAAGAAAGAGGAGAGGCTTTCTCAAGAATGTTCGATCCTAGATAGAACTGTGCAAGAATCTTGTGTACAAAAGCTAATTTTTTATTGTCAACTAAGATTGAGAGTCATGATACGAACATGGAAGAAGACGATGACGTTGTTATTACTACTGTTGTGTCATCTATCCCCAGTATCCAAAATTGTTGGAGTATGTTAGGTCTTTCCGGCATTGTTTTCCGAGGTAAATTTTGTTAATGTAATTATAACTTCAGAATGTTTTCACTTTTATTTCTTATGTATTGTAACCCGATGTTTATTTCAGCATGTGTCTGTAATGTGCTTGAGTCATGTCATGCCTCAATGTTCCTATTAGGAGGTTCTATAATGTAAACAAGTCATGACAAGTCATTGTGGGTAACCCTCCTATTGGTCAAGGGTTAAAGTCCCCACAGTTCTGGGGCACTAGGGTTATTAAAATTTCCTAGAGAAGTCAGCCCTAGTAGGTTATTGTCAAGTCGGGAATTAGTATAAATAGAGACTAAGCCTCTCTATTTATCACACACTCACTCACACTCAGTTGTAGCACATAGCTGAGGAAGAAGAAGACACTGGGGCTAGGAAGAAAGATGTTACTACTGTTGGGAGATCATATTACTGTTTTGGGGTCTTACTTTTTGTGCTGATTCTATCTCTGAGGAATTTGCGGGGTTTTCTCCATTTATGGTTTCCTCGAGGAAAAATGATGTGTTCTTTGTCTCTCGTGTTTGATTGCTGTGCTTGTTACTCTCTCAGTTAAACATCCTAATGTAATGCTAACTTAGTGTTAAAAATCTAACATGGAATCAGAGCTAACCTGAGAAGAAGACACTGTGCAACTGCTAGAACTAGGGCTTCCTACTTTGTGGATCTCTCTCCACAAATTTTAAGCAAAAGAAGGTTGGACTAACTCTCCTCCCTAGGGCACATCTTTCTGTCGAAGCAGAATCCAATTCTGAGCTTTTTCAGTTTTGGACCCGACACTGCTGTCGAAAATTAGGGCTTTCCACAAAAGTGGAATTTTTCAGTGAGCCCAGGCATGGATTGATCTCCTCCTCAAAATCGAAGTTTAGAGATCAATATCAAAGCATTTGGTTGGACAAAACTCTAGAAAATCCAAACCGTAATCTGCTCCTGAACCAGCACTGCAAAATTTCAGCTCCAAATCCAGATTCGACATCTTGACCTGGTAAGATCTAAATCTTTTGTATTTCCATTTGAGGTTCTCAGTTAAGATGTCTCCTCGTACCAAGCTTGATGAAAATATTGAGGGAGCTGATAACTTCCAAGCCTAGAAGTATAGGATCTCCCTGGTCATGGAAGAAAATGAGTTAGACTCCTATATCAATGAGGAGGTTCCAGCTCTAGAGGGAAATGAGGCTAAGGCCTTACACAAGAAGAAGTTGGTTATGGCTAAGAGGATTATTGCTGATTCAATCAAGGATCACCTCTTACCACAAGTTTCCTCCCTAAAGACACCTAAGGCTATGTTTGATTCCCTAACCAAACTGTTCGAAGGGAAGAACATAAATCGAAAGATGACTCTGAGAAACCAACTGAAGAATGTAAAGATATAGAATGCAGTAACCATCCAGTCTTACTTTACAAGAGTCTCTTAGATCAAGGAACAAATGGAAGTAGTAGATGAAGAAGTGGAAAATGTAGAGATTGTAATGACCACCTTGAATGGTCTCCCTAGATCATGGGACTCCTTCATTCAAGGAATCTGTGCCAGAAAGAAGTTAGTCAAGTTCAACAGACTATGGGAAGAGTGCTCTCAAGAAGAAGCTCGAATAGTAGCTCGAGAAGAAAAGATGGGAAGTGAAGATCAAGCTGTCATGGTACACTCCAAGAAAACCAAAAGAAGTTCTCATCACCCCAGAGGTAAGCACTCTCACAAAGATAACACTAGAAAAGATTTGTCTAGAATTAGATGTTATACATGTGACGAGAAAGGACACTATGCTAGAGAATGTCTCTGTAGCATAGAAAAATATAAGGAAAGATTTGTTGCTCGTGGGTTCTCCTAGAAAGAAGGAATAGATTATGAAGAAACTTTTGCACATGTAGCCAGATACACTTCCATCAGATTAGTACTTGCTCTGGCTGCAGTCATGAAATGGAAGATACACCAAATGTATGCCAAGATTGTTTTCTTGAATGGTGTAGTAGAAGAGGAAGTGTATGTAGAGCAACCACTCGGTTTTGAGACACATGATAGGGAGTCTTATGTGTGTAGATTGAAGAAATCCCCGTACGGTTTGAAATAGGCACTTAGAACATGGTACGACATAATTGATAGCTTTATATCTAGTTTGGGCTTTACCAAGAGTAAAGCAGATTCCAACCTTTACTACAAGGTTGAAGATGGAAGCCCAGTGACCCTTCTACGGTATGTAGATGATCTATTTGTAATAGGTATGGATGGGTTGATTGCTGATACGAAGAGGAAGCTTGTTGCTGAGTTTGAAATGAAGGACTTGGGTATGATGCATTATTTTCCAGGCATTGAGGTGTGGCAGAATGCAGAGGTAATTTCCCTGGGACAAGGGAAATATACAGTAGAGATCCTAAAGAGGTTTGGGATGATGGACTGCAAGACCATGACCACACCTATGGCATCAAATCTGAAGCCATTGAGTGATGCTTCATCAGAAGCGGTTAATGATATGATGTATCAACATATAATTGGGTCTTTGATGTACCTGACAAACACGTGACCAGATATTTACTTTGCTGTGAACACCTTGAGCCAGTTCTTGACAGATTCGAGACATGTTCACTTGATTGCTGCAAAGCATATTCTGAGGTACCTAAGGGGTACAGTTGATTATGAGCTCAAGTATGAGGCAAGTCAGAAGATTAACCTGGAGGGTTATGTTGATTCAGATTGGGCAGGTAGTGCCATTGATAGGAAGAGCACTTCAGGGTGTTTCTTTAGTATGGGATCAGGTGTGATCTCTTGGTTTAGCAGGAAGAAATCTTGTGTGGCACTAAGTACAGCTAAAGCAGAGTATGTCACACCTTGTTCAGCTATTTCTGAGGAAGTATGGCTAAGGAAGCTACTTTCTAATTTATTTGATCTCCAATTGGATGCTACTTGTATATATTGTGACAAATAGAGTTGTGTGAAGTTGTCAGAGAACCCGATGTTCCATGACAAGTCGAAGCATATCGAGACCAAGTAGCACTATATCAGGGATATGGTGCATACAGGAGTAGTAAAGCTCCATAATGTTGTGACAGACGAACAAATAGATGATTTGTTAATGAATCCATTAGCCAGAGTCAAGTTTGAGTACTTTAGGGAGAAGCTTGGTGTTCTCCAGATTGAGGTTCCTTCCAAGGGGAAGTGATGAGTCCATGAGCCATTCTGACATGGTGAGAGGATTGGTTCCTTCCATGGTTAGATGTAAAGGCTAAGACATTCTCTCATGGTGAGAGGATTGGTTCCTTCCATGTCAGATATGAGTGCTGAGCCATTCTGATGTGACTGTAGGATTGGTTCCTACATGATCAGATATAAGGGCTATTTCCATTCTCTAAATGGAGGTTCCTGGTCAGTTACTTGAAATACTCGGTCTAGGACTGAGGGCCATTCTAATATGAATGTGAGATGTAGTCTTACATGATTAGATGTGAGTGCATGGCCCTTCTGATATGATTGAGGGATGTGTTCCCACTTGATCAGATATAAGGGCTATTGCCATTCTTTGAATGGAGGTACCTGGTCAGTTACCATGAAAGCTTAGTCTGGGACTGGGGGCCATTTCTATATGACTATGGGATGTGTTCTCACGTGATCCGATATGAGTGCATGGCCATTCTGATGTGATTGAGGGATGTGTTCCCACTTGATAAGATATAAGGGTAGTTGGCATTCTTTGGGAGAATGGAGGCACCTAGTTAGTTACTAGGAACCCTCAGTCTAGGACTAAGTTCCCTTTTGACATGGTTAGAGGATTAAGTTCCTTCCATGGTTAGATGTAAGTGTTGTTCCTTTTCACAGATGGTAGTAGGTGTGTCCTACCATGCTGGTGATTGTAAGTGCTGAGCCTTTCCACAGATGATAGTAGGTGTGTCCTATCATGCTGGTGGATGTGAGTGCTGGGCCTTTTCACATATGGTAGTATATGTGTCCTATCATGCTAGTGAATGTTACTGTTTGGACTTTCTGACAGGGTTGTGGGATGTGTTCCCGCATGGTCAGATGTGAGTGATGGGCATGCCTTTCTGACATGGTGTTGGATGTGTTCCTCTCATGATCAGATGTAAGTGCTGGGTAGGCCATTCTGACTTAGGGTCATATATAAGTGCTAAAGAAGACCTACATGGAGGCTAGGCCTACAACCAGTATGAAAAATGGTTGGCTCTGTAGAAATTCCTATGATGAGAAGAATCATGAGATAGCACCCATGATGATCCAGTGATGATGATCCAGCAGTGATGATCCAGATCGAGTGATGATCCAAATCTAGTGATGATGTCCCAGTGATGATCCAGATTGAGTGATGATCCAGATCCAGTGATGATCAAGATCGAGTGATGATCCAGATCCAGTGATGATGATTCCAGTGATGATCCAAATCGAGTAATGATCCAGATCCGATGATGAAGATGACTTGAATATGAAGATAACTTGAAGATGAAGATGACTTGAATATGAATATGAATTGAAGATGACGAGGACTTGATGATGATCCAGATGATACAGAGAAGAAGACTTGTGCTGATAAATTATGTCGAGAGAATACCTTCCTAGTTAAGAGGGAGTGTCAATGGAATTCTAACTTGGGAATGTATTCACTTGTATTTCTTATGTATTGCAACCCGATGTTTATTTCGGGATGTGTCTGTAATGTACTTGAGTCATGTCATGCCCCGATGTTCATATCAGGAGGTTCTATAATGTAAACAAATCATGTCAAGTCATTGTGGGTAACCCTCCTATTGGTCAAGGGTTAAAGTCCCTATAGTTTCAAAGCACTAGGGTTATTAGACTCTCCTAGAGAAGCCGGCCCTGGTAGGTTATTGTCAAGTCAAGAATTAGTATAAATAGAGAGTGATCCTCTCTATTTATCACAAACTCACTCACACTCAATTGTAGCACATAGTTGAGGAAGAAGAAGACACTGGGGTTAGGAAGAAAGAGGTTACTGTTGTCAGGAGATAATCTTACTATTTTGGGGTCTTACTTTTGGTGCTGATTATATCTCTGAGGAATTTGTGGGGTTTTCACCATTTATGGTTTCCCCGAGGAAAAACAGTATGTTCTTTGTCTCTTGTGTTTGATTGATGTGCTTGTTATTCTCTCAGTTAAATATCCTAACGTAATGCTAGCTTAATGTTAAAAATATAACAAATTTGTCATCAACAATGAAAGCTACTATTAGCATGCTCACCAGTTTAGTTAATTCACCTATTCATTGTTCTACTTCTTTGTTTTCATTCCCAGTATCCCCCATACCCTATATTTTTTAGGGCGACATTCCTTCTGTTTGTAAGACTCTTCTTGAAAAGGAGAATTTTTCTATATCCGATTCTTTTACATCAGTAGCCTTTACCTCTGTTTCTTCTCATATGAATATTCTCCCTCTTAGCATAGACATTCTTTAAATCAAACCCAAATTGATCCTTTGGTTAGCATCCACCAACAAAGCATTTCATCTTCTGAAGTTATCATAGATTTTAGAGAAGATGCAGTTGTATTGTTTGGCAAATATTATTGGAGTAAAAAGGATAAAGCTGTTGTTAAAAGGGGAGCCAAGAGAGCTAGAGAAATGTCAGGAAGAAATGTGCCTACCATTGGTGAGGTCATATTGAAGGCAGAGAGGAGTGGTATGCAGCAAGTGGCAGTGGACACAGTAGCTTCCATGGGATTTTTTGTTGGAGCTAATTTTCAATGTGTTTCACAATTAAGTTTGGCTCTTGGTGAAAAATAGAAAGAATTGGAAAAGGCCAAATAGGAGTTAGCAAAAAAACAACAGAGGCATAAACAACAGATTGGGAAGTTGAAAGAAGAACATTAAGAGAAATTAGAGGAATGGAAAAGGAAATTTGAAGAAGCCAAGCACCAGCTTCAAAATGCAGAGGTTGTTAATCAGCAACAAGTAGAAAACATTTCTCTTGTTAATGAAGAACTAAAACATGTCCATCTAGTCTCAAAAGGCTGCTCTTTTGTCAATGTGAGACTTGAGGATTTTAAACATGTAATCCGTAAAATACAGGAATAATTTCGACACGCTGTGATATATTTGTATAGCTTTTTTAATGAGATGCAATGCCTATACGAAAAATTTATCAAGCATTCTAAAACTCTTGGGGATCACTATCATTGGATGAGAGCAACATCCACTGCTTTAGAGCAAGTCAAAGGTTGGAAAATGGATATTAAGGAAAGACTTGATGGATTGTGAATTTTAGACAAGTTACAGCTGAAAACAATTGAACTTTCGATTGAGACATGTGAGGCTATGTGCGATTCAATTGAAGCTATAGTCAATAAAAGACAAAAAGGTTTGTGAAAATAGGTGGTCTGCTTCAAAGAATTTGTTATACGATTTGAGTTTACCTATGTTTGTTAGCTGGAATATTTCACCTTTTGCAGACAGTAAGGTGTTCCACTGGTCTGAATGGTTCAGATCTAGAACAAATGAAGGACAGAGGTGGAAGACCCTCTCTGGACGTCGTAGATACCTGGAATGTGATGCTTCGATAATAACCCTATGTACCTGCAATCATCTTAAACACGCAAACACATCAAAGCTGCCATAATATAATCTATTGATCGATGTTAGTGACTAAGGAATCTAACAACATACTCGTGAAATCAAACAACAACAATAATGTGGGACAAAAATCAACTTGCATTAAGATAAAAATGGAGAAGTTTACAACCAAGCGTTAGTGTTGACATGTATACCCATGAAACCAAGCACTCTCATCCCCATAAGCTCCAACTCTAGCTCTCTATGCTCTCCAATGGATTAAGCTAAGTGATCAATTCAACAACATAACAATACCTTAAGAGTTCTCCCTCTCAACCATGGATATGATCTTGTATTTATAAGGGTCAATGGATAGGGATGATTGAGAGATTAGTGGATGAGGTGGCCTCTAATATCCTAGGATGAGGGATCTCAAGCTCAACTGACCCACAATGATATGGATAAGGGAGGACACGAGGATCATCATCTAGAAGCCTTGAGAAACTTCTCTTTTTCCCTTTTTACCCAGGGTACCACGTTTCTCCTTCAATGACAGAGTGGTTCTAGTAAGAAATACTTATGGACTAAGGGCCATAAGTGGTGGCACCGCTTGTGGACAATAAGGGATAGGCGGTGCGAACAAGGTACCACTCCTAGACAACAGGGAAAGCGTGGTGCTAGGAATTTTCATGAAAGATTAACAACTAGCATGGGTTTCCACTCCAAGTGCTGGGATTAAGGGCAAATAGGTATGTCAAAGGTATTATCACATGATGGTGATAGGATTTTGGTATAACAAGATGCCCCCCAAAGCATGAGTCTTAGAGGGATATGATAAACGAGATCTTTGAGATAATAAGTCGTCGCTACGAGGTGAAAATGTCAGCTCGATCAGAGCATGTTGTCAAGTAGGCATCTGTAGTACATCGGTATGTTGACTCATAGACACAAGTAACCAAAATCATGGCTGTAGACCAATACAAGGTAGATCCATGGAAGGAATAAACAAGCATGGCTACTAGAATACAGCGTACATCCATGTGATAGAGGACTCAAACTTAGACATAGATACCAGACATACAATGTAGATCTATGTCGTACAGACACAAATTTAAGCATAGCCAGGCCCATACAAATGTGGATCCATGCTAGATATACAAAACTCCATCGCAACCTGGGGAAAAGTAATGAGCATTTTAAACAAATACCCAGGGTCTTTGTCTCGTCTTCCACAAGGTACGATTCTATCCATGTGATTACAATGATCTGAAGTCTAACATGGTAGAAACCACTTGATTACAGGAAAATGATGTGAACCATTAACAATTGCGAGGGAGATCACCATTAATGTCAATGAATCCCAAGGTACTCTAGTACAATATACTGAGTGTGAATAGATGTCCTGACATTGAAACACCCAGCCGATTCTATCGATCAAAGGTCAATGATGTGAACCTATGTCAAGAGCAAGAGAATCTGTCATTAAGACATACAGATCTCAAGGTACTAAATATTGTTTCTAAGACTATTTCTCGAATGATGAGCTAATGCCGACGGGAAAAGTCTCATTGAAGGAGGGCCATGATGAGTCCCACATCGACGACACGAAACTCGAAACATAGTTCTAGAATGATGTGAATGTAGTAATCATATGACTTACTCAAAGATACTAACACAAATACTGTGTAGACTGCAGAGGCAAAACTTCTTCAAATCCTGTTTGAACAGTGGGTGGCACGACAAAAATACTTGGCAACATGACTAAACATGACAAACACACAATGAAACAGTGGACAATGCATTCTTTTGAAAGAATCAAAGGAGTGACATGACTCATGAAAGTGGATGGTCGCAGGGATCAGTTGAATACCCAATTGACTGACATGATGTGCAAACAAGTGCCATGTTCAAAGGTAACGACAAACAACTGCCATTATTTACAAAATGATTCCCTTCCCATTTCCCCCATCATGATCGATGAGTGCCTCTTTTCAGTTTTACGAGTTCAAAGAGGGTAACAAACACTCGATATAGCTTGTCCGAAGACAAGTCCAGGATCATATGTTTTACGAACCTGAGAGAGGAGGGGTTCGTTCCCAAAATGGGTCTCTCAATGTTTAATTTAACGAGTCCACTAAAAGAAAACTCAGTATCGTTCATGTTTAGAGAGTCTGAACGAATATGGAAGAAGACTCCAAAGGGGTCCTTTTTCATATGATTTAGTCTCTAAGGCCCAAAAAAGTGTAAAATCATACCTTAGAGAACTCTTCTAGGTTGGAGTGTTCCTTTTTCGTAAATAGTCCTATCCGAACCGAAAAAGAGATAACCTATCGTCGGACGGATGACTCTTCATATACTTTAATGAGTGTGAAGAAGACAAGATCGCTCAATAATCTTTTCGTATTTTGGGAGCCTAAAAAGAGTTTAAAGAGGACTCCATTAGAATTTTTCATGTTTTGAATCCAGAGCATGAAAATGTAATAAACTAAGCTCAAACCAAATTTCATGTTTTAACCAGAGCACGAAAAATGAAAAGTAAGCTCAACACCATCTTACTGTTTTTAACGAGCTCAAAGATCAGTTGAAAGAATGCTCAGGGATTGGTTTCATTTTTATGCAAGCTTGAAACCAATGGGTATACTATGCTTGAAAAATCCCATTAACATGATATATAGAGGTTGGAATATTGCCCCCATCATGATTGCTAGCGAAGCTTACCCCTAGCATGGTTGTTAGGGGCTTGACATGCCCCCAAGCTTCGTTTCATTTAACGTCGATTCTTCTTTCATACCCAACCTAAAAAAATGGTTACTAATGTGAAAATGTTCACCAGGGGGGTAGAAAGAATGAGAATCAGGCAGGTGAAAAGAAGGTTCAAGTTCTAACACTAAAGTGAAGACTCGACTCAAGACAAGGGGATCTGTTTCATTTTTACACAAGCTTGAAACAGAAGGTAACTATGCTTGGAACATGGTTTCATTTTTATGCAAGCTTGAAACCAAAAGGTAAACTATGCTTTAAGGAAACCTACTTCATTTTTTAACGAGCTTGAAATAGAAAATGAACTATGCTTAGGAATGATTTCATTTTTATGCAAGCTTGGAACCAAAAGGTAAACTATGATTGAGGAGATCCATTTCATTTTTTAACGAGCTTGACATAGAATAACAACTTTGCTCAAGAAAAACTGACATGATGGTCAAAACTTGACATGATGATCAGGTTCTATTTCATTTTTTAACGAGCTTGACATAGAATGGGAACTTTACTCAGCGCATGATTTCATGTTTATGGAAGCTTGAAACTGAAAGGGTAAACTATGCTTAAGGAGTGATTTTATTTTTTAATGAGCTTGAAACCAAAATTAAACTATGCTCTAGACATGGTTTTATTTTTATGCAAGCTTGAAACCAAAAATGGTAAACTATGCTTAAGGAGTGGTTTTATTTTTTAACAAGCTTGAACCCAAAAGTAAACTATGCTATAAAACCTGCTCCTACCGAACATGATATCCAAATGTTGGTAGGTTTCCCCCATTTCATAAAAGCTAGCGGCTTAGCTCCATTATGATGTCCATATACTAGATCCATGCCCCCCACTTTACCTATGATGGGAAGAATCTAACTAGAAGGGGAAAGAGCCACAAGAATATGTGACACATTCAGGGAAGTCTGATTACTAGGAGTAATGAAATGGTCAGATGTAACAAAAGAAAGATGATCAATGGTCACAATCTTCCCATCATGGGGAAAATGCATAACTCTAAAGAGTGTGGACACAATAGCCTTCATGGCATAAACATAATCATGAACAAGGATTAGATTAAAATCTAAAGGACCTTGGACCACCATAACATCAATACAGAAAGTTTTCCCTCCTAATGTAATAGGAAAACAAGGAAGGGTCCCTAAAGTTGCAGTAGGCCTGCGATTAAAAGCCGGTATCTGATCAGTGGATGGCACAAGATGAGGTGAACCTAAATCTTTCCAAGTAGTTGAGGATAGAATACTAACAGAAGCCCCTTCATCAACAATACTGCAAAGTATCCTCCTAGCAGTAACATTCACAACTATCTGGAAAGGAACACTTGAATGAAGACAAGACTGTGTTAGGTTACTCCAGTGAAAGGAAATAACCTCACTACTCAGAGAGGGTTCTGTCGAAACCGAAAAAATTTCCTCTTGTCAAGAACAATCAGAACAAAGTGTAAAAACTTCAGCAGGTTTGAGTTCATTCTCTACTAGAAGAGAAGAACAAGATGAAGGTTTGGTCAAAGAGACTACTTCAGTCTTAACACTCTCTGATGAAAGAGCGGGATCAGGTGGAAATGACATCGACTCAACCACTTTAACTTCACTCTCTGAAGGAAGAGTGGGATCAATTATAGGAGAAACTGAATTGATCACTTGGTCAACTAGCGAGGAATCAGAAGATAAATTACTATCACTTGCCGGAATCACCCGTTAATGATCAGTAATATTTTCCAACCAACGCGAAGCTTCATCCATGATTTGACAAAGAAAAGTACGATGCATAGCCTTGCATATCAAACAAGGATACTAGACTTTACCCTTACGACCTTTTACCAATGGGTCACTGGTTGAGGGAGTATCGTCAACATGATGATTAGAGGTTGATGAAACAAATGGTTTGGACCTTTTAGACCACTCTTCTTGTACACGGGAGAGACCGGGACACTCCTTAAGAAGGTGGCCCCCTTTGCAAAGCTTACAAGGGAACTTGGGTTTTCTGAGTGTTCTCTTAGAACGAGCACCATCAAGAACAGATGGTTGCTTCTTTTTCTCTTTCTTATCCTTCTTCTTTTTATCCTTCCCTTTCTTCTTCTTCTTATCAACATGAATACTAACCATAGAGCTTTGGTTAAGCGAAGAAGAAGAAAGGGATGAAGCAACAACTGACGAAGAAGGAGAGGGATTAGGTTGAGGTCGATCGTCTCCTGGAGGAGAGGTGAAATTTGAGACATTAGGTGCAATAAGAATTACTAGATTAAATAGCTAGTCCAACAATCCTATAGTTAATCCAGGAATATTTATAGTGGCAATAAAGGGAGGACCAATACCTTCACTTGGATAGAATACAAAAGGTACACCTTTGAAAGGGACCTCTTGAGTGGTAGTCGCAGATTGGGATGCCATCTCTAAACTCTCTAATAACCCCCTAACTACCACACACAAGAAAGTACTACTCAAACTAAAGCAACAAGCAAACATGTGAAAGGAGTGGATAAGAGTCAAGAACCTCACAGGACATGCCAAAAGGATAACTTAGATGGTTTGAGGATTCCTAAAAGAGTTTCCTGATATATGCAAGGTATTTGGGAGATCAAATCGGTAGTAGTGCTATCTAATGCATAACCGTTGACAAAGGGCCTTTTGATATACAATCGAGTATGTGAAGTAACTTTCTATATACCTCAAGGGTACATGAAAGGTCATTCGATATATCGATGGTACATGGAAGAACTGCACGATTCCTGGGATGTAATGCAGACAAATAATGACAGCTCCTATGCTTAACGATGCCTGAACACGTCTCTAACTTATCACTCAAATTGATAAAAGTTTTAACCTAGTACTACTGTTAATTTTATCTTGTGTGTTTAGGTGGAACCATGGAGTGAAAACTTGAATTTAAATAAGATGCATACTGATCTATATGATAGTGCAAGTTTTCCTCTTCAATGAAATTCTACCTAAGAGAGGGAAAGAGATTTACTTTTATTCCAAAAATGAACACCCAAGTGCAAATGCAATTCTATCTTTTCAAACAAAAAGGGAAATATCAATGCACCCCAACAATCTTCAAAGAAAATAAAAAAGAGATCTAGAGAACATCGAACATAAATAAACCAAAAATGTTTCCTATGTTTTCATGCTTGAAAAAGACGCATAAAAACTTGATGGAAAGATGATTTCACTAACGTTTCACAACAAAACTAACTCTAATGCATGCAAAGCTGAAAATAGATATTTCTTCTTAATGAAAGTAAGATCTAGAGGTTCAAACAATCATGCACAAAACAAGAAGAAAATTGTTCAACAAACTTGCAAATAAAGCAAAAGAGAGAGAAAACTAAAACTTCTCTTTGAAACAGACAACAAAATGAAGAACCAATCTTTCCTACCAAGCATTGAAAAAATCGGCATGCAAAAGGAAACAAGAATCACCCCAAGCAAAGAAAGACTCAAAACAACATGGACCACTCATGCATTCCAAGTCTAAAACAAACCAAGGCATACACATGAAAATGAAAGGTATATTTTCAATTCCAATGAATAATATCTATAGAAACGAGAAAGAGGTTTCAAGGAAAGAAAATAATGCAAAATCCAATGCAATAAACACAAACTCTCTTTGAATGCAGAAAGAATACAACAATCAAAGCGACTGCAGAATATACAATTCATGGCCCCTCAAAAAGTAAGCAAAAATACACTTCATTTTCATCAAAAAGTAAGCCAAAAACAAAAAAAAAACAAAATACAAAGTGTAGAACAGGGCCTACCTGGCACTGCATAGATGAAGCTATTAACAGGCGGTCTTGAGGCAAAATTGCTCCTTGCTCACTAGATTCAGGTAGTGGCACCACGTATTGCTAACTTGACTCAGGCGGTGGCACCGCTCCTTGCCAAAGGTACATGTGCGGTTCCCTGTATAAATCCAAAACACAAGGAGAATGAAAGATCAAGTTAGAAATTGATCAGATCAAGGTAAAAACTAATATATTAAGTATAAAAAAGAGCATAAAAGGTCGAAATAATTCAGATCTAGATAGATCTGGAAGTTTCAAACCAAAATTTGCCGAGTCAGATAGCAAATTTGACTGAAGTGAGCTGGAGAAGGAGCTTGGATTTGAACAAGAGTTAAAAGACTAAGGAAGATCAGATCAACTGATACATATATCTATTCCCCAGTATGGTTGCCATATTTGTTAGCTGGAATATTTCACCTTCTGTGGATAGTAAGGTGTTCCACTGGTTTGAATGGTTCAGATCAGAAACAAATGAAGGACAGAGGTTGAAGACCATCCCTGGACATCGTAGATCCCTGGAATGTGATGCTTCGATAGTAACCCTATGTACCTGCAATCAGCTTAAACACGCAAACACATCAAAGATGCCAGAATATAATCTACTGATCCATGTTAGTGACTAAGGAATCTAACAACATACATGTGAAATAAAACAACAACAATAATGTCGGATGGAAATCAACTTGCATTAAGATAAAAATGGAGAAGTTTACAACCAAGCCTTAGTGTTGACATGCATCTCCATGAAACCAAGCACTCTCATCCCCATAACCTCCGACTCTAGCTCTCTGTGCTCTCCAATGGCTTGGGCCAAGTGATCAATCCAACAACATAACAATACCTCAAGAGTTCTCCCTCTCAACCATGGATATGAGCTTGTAATTATAAGGCTCAATGGATAGGGATGGTTGAGAGATTAGTGGATGAGGTGGCCTCTAAGATCCTAGGATGAGGGATATCGAGCTCAACTAACCCACAATGATAGGGATAAGGGAGGATACGAGGCTCATCACCTAAAAGCCTCAAGAAACTTCTCGTTTTCCCTTTTTACCTAGGGTACCACGTTTCTCCTTCAATGACAGAGTGGTTTTGGTAAGAAACGCTTATGGACTAAGGGCCATAAGCGGTGGCACCGCTTGTGGACAATAAGGGATAGGTGGTGTGAACAAGGTACCGCTCCTGGACATTAGGGAAAGTGCATTGCTGGGAATTTTCATGAAATATTGACAACTAGCATGGGTTTCCACTCCAAGTGCTGGGATTAAGGGCAAATAGGTATGTCAAAGGTCTTATCACATGATGGTGACAGGATTTTGGTATAACAATGTTGAAACCTCTCAGTGAGGCATTTTGTCCTAAAGTTCATTTGGAAGAAGTGGAAAAGTAGTTTGATGATACCAAAGAGTTGATCAAACAAATTAGTCAGTTAAGGGTGGAAGAGACTGAAAAATGGGTAGAAGTTCCCAATGTCTTGATAGCTCAAATAAAGTTGTTCATGAAAGAATGGAAAAAAAATCAGAAGGGAGAAAATTTCATCCCAAATTTGCAAGAATGGTATTGAGTTGAGGAATGCTCATTTTCAGGAAGTTGATGATATTCTTGATTTATTTTTCAAATGGTGTTCTTCCCTTGAGCAAGGATAGAAACTTTTTATTTGTGTAATTGCACATTTTGTTTATAATTGCAAATATTTGTGTATACAACTCTGCTAGGGAAAGAGATTTCCATCGTGAATTTGGACCTATTGTGTAATTCCAAGAAATAATGTTTTTTGCAATTTTGGTATTTTTAACACTTAAATGCTAAGTTGGTCTAAATTAAGTTGAAATAAGTAATTTTTATTTGCATGTTTGTACATTAATTGGTTGTTTATTTTATCTGTTATATTCTGTAATAGTTCTATCTTCAAATTATTAGTTATCTTGTTTAGGAGTCAGTTTATGTTCAAAGTAATTTTAACTTTGCAATTTGTTTGCAAATATATGAATGAAATACACTTATCTTTCAAGGTTCTCATTTCGCTACTTGAAAAACAACCTGAATTGATCTCAAAACAGTTTTGCACATTATAAATAAAGAAATGGCCTGATTATTGAAAGAGTGCCCATGTTAGTTTTTTGATTTGTGATTTTTGGGTATTGGAAATAGACAATTCCATTTTTTTAGGGTTAATTGGGGTATATCCTTGATTTACAATCTCTGATATTTCACATTTTGGTTATTTGTGAGTTTACTAATATATACCAAAAAATTATGGATTTTTCTGTGTAACCTTGGAGTCAGTTGAATAATAGTTGTGAAATAGAATACATTACTTGGAAAATTAAGATCTCTATATTATTATATAATTATTCAGTAATTTTTTTTATATTTTTATATCTCAGCATTAAAAAAAATACATTGAAAATCCTGTGTAATTATTAAATAAAACAAATTTGTCCAGTTTTTAGGCTAAGAAGCACAAGTCATCTTCGGAGGAGATAGTCATAAGTTTTTCGAAGAATTTCTCTCTCGGATATTGGAAACTGGAAAATTATAATTTTTATTAAGGATATTTGGGTATCCTCGATTTCAGATATTTCAGATATCGAAAAAAAGGGGACTGAATTTTTTGTTGAAATAATGTCCTTGCTTTATGATTTCCAATTTCATATATTTCGGATATCGTAAACGAGAAATATTGGTTTTTTTTATTTATTAAAAAAAACCTGTTAACAATAACATATTTACTCTTTGGTCGGAAATCACGAAGATGGAAAATCACTGTTGTTTTGAAAATGAACCTTTTTTACTTATCTTGGTTTGAAAATCAGAAATCAAGTATTGTGTTTTGCAAATGGAAAATTTAAAATGTGAGTTTTTTTGTTTTAAGTTCATTTAAGAAAATAAGACTTGATCTAAAATTTGTATACGTTAATTTAATTATCGCAAATTGCAAATCGTGAATAGTGCTAATAACCCTAATAAAAACTGGAATTTCTTGTTTTCAACATCCGATTTTTGAAATTTGGTATTGTGTTNATATATATATATATATATATATATATATATATATATATATAGTGGAAATTATATGATTTAATTTTATTTGCAGAGATTACTTTAAAATTGATTTAAAATAAAATATTTTTCAAGAATTATAAATTTCAATTTATACAGTAAATTTTTAATAAACAATTTTATGAGGTTTATAGATTGAATAATAACAATTTTTTGTATTAATAAATATGGTGTTTAACCTTGGATATGAATGATGATAGTCAAATTGGAAAGTAGGGAATGGACATGTATATTGTTGTAGATTGATGTTGTACTTGTTTTTGTCATCTATAGTGCAGTCATTATGCATTAATGAAGTGGGTCTTGTTGTGCAGGCTGGCCAACTTTGTGATGATTTGAGTTTTAATGTTGGGATTGGAGTTGATTTGGTCGAAAGGTGTATCATGAAAATTATATGCATTTTAATGCTGAGGTGATGAATGTCAAATTTTCAATAGTGAAATTTGTCTGTAGTGACGTTTCTAAGTCCATTTGGTCTAAGACAACATTAATTAGTGGTTGGTGACGAAGTTTGGTGAGCACATATTAGCTTTAATGGAGGACATCGTAGCTACTGAGTTAAGGGATGATTTGATGTGACAGTCATTTTGTTATGTGGTTATAGTACAATTTTGCATGTAAGTGGTACAACAATCTTTTTTTTCGATTAATGGCCTCTTATTGGTTTAAGCGTGATGATGAATCTTTCTCCCTACTTTTTTTTCAGCTATTTGGGTGTTGGGCCACTTTTGTTCTTCCCTGATTTTGTTAAGCTTTGTTTTGTTTTGCATCTGAACCAGCATACAATGTCCAAGTAGCATGTCACATTTCGTCGTACTGGAAGTGGCCGTGGTCGTGGGTAGTGAGGGGCGCACATCACAAAGGTAGATGGTTATAACAATGATATTTCTCTATAATTTCAGTCCATAATAGATGACTGGGAAAGGAGGCTAGTAAACAAGAATCTTGCTTGCAATGTTGATGTCGTAAGTCTAAATCTGTATTGGATCGTAAAAAACATGATGGGGTCTCTCATGGAAGAAATGCTAGAGAATTGGAATAATAGTAAGTTGTCAATTTTAGAGGCTACGTAAAAAATGTTGGACTTAGATATGGTTATCATGGAGAGAGATATGATGGAGATGTGGAGAAAATTAGCTATGGGAGTTGACTCGTTGGGTGATGTAGGTAGAGGAAATATCTCTATGGCTCCAGAAATGAATGTCGAACTGATTCCTGTGATACCTTTTGTATCTACAGTGCATGTTACAATTAGCTAGCTTTTCAAAGGAAGTCTCAAATCTGATGCTTCTGTGGGGAAAGCAGATGCGTTTGTCGAGAAAGTGGTTGTTCTGCCATTGAAGCGCAGTGTACCATTTTTCAATGAGGAAATCTGTGGGACTTCTCCTATGGCTAAGTAAATGCATGACACCCAGGATCCGGCTGTCAATACCAGCAGTGCTAACTGATGATCTTGTTTCTCTTTGTTTTTTTTCTATTTTCATTCCTTTTGTTTACTTCTAAGTTTATGCTATTTTTTAGTTTTCAAGGCCTCTTTGTAAACATTTGTTCATAGTAATTTTGTACGTATCCCCCCATATATCACATGGGCTATTGTGTCTCTTTTGAATATGTCTGTAATTTTATTTAAACAAATTTTGTTCATGGTAATTTTATTTGAATATATCTCGATTTTCTGTAATATTTTGTATAGTTGACTAATAGAAATGCAGACTTACAAAAAAAAATTAATGTGAAGTTTAAATATGTAATCGTAACAAAGCTAAAGTTAAAGATCTAATATACGTGAATAGCTTGATATGGGTATACAAAATTTATTTAAATATATAATGACAATTTTTTATGTTAATAAATATCAAGTTTGAAGATGATTTGAGATCAACATTTTTGAAACCGGAAAATATGAATTGTATTTGAAGACATAAGATTTGTGTATATGTCAAAAAATTTGAAATCGAGAAGATTTAGTGAATAAATAGATGCACCTACTGAGAAAAATATTATTTGGACCCCAAAGAAGAAAATGACAGTTTGGTGATATGAATACACAAAACTGAAGTTTTACCTATTTCAGAACTTTCGAATTCGAAAATTACGAAACTTTGGTTTTGTTTATTTGAAAAGAACAAACTTTTGAGATCGAGATGAAAGATGCAATTGAAAATAGTAAAATGGAATTTGTGGGTGTATGAAAATGATTTTCACGTTTTACGTCAATTCTTATTCCTCTACTAAGTTGATGCCTATTTTAAATTCGCTCTTTGTTACTTTCCATCTCTTTATTTCGATTGTTTGTATTATTTTTGTAGAATTTATTAGTCTGCTCTAAAATTGGCAGACATTTGGTTTGTAAACTTGGTTTTATTTCATTTGTTTCTCTTAATAAACCTAAAGTTTAACGATGTAATATACGTGAATAGCTTGATTTGGGTATATGAAATGTATTTAAAGATGCAATAAAAAATATTTATGTTAAAAAAATATGAAGTTTAAAGATAATTCGACATGAAGATCACTAAATGGATTTATTGTTCATTCATTTTAAATGATTGTTTAATAAGAAATTTCTGAAAGTGGAATCGAAATTGTGCATTTCCCGAGTCTACAATTCGACATTTTAGAATCTGGAGATTTCAGAATTAAGAATTTCTGAATATATAAATCTATAAAAATCACGATATATGTATATTTGTATATATATACATTTATATATATGAATGAGATTCAACTGATATCTTCCTCAGTAGGAGGCTATATTTATTGATTAAATCTTACAAAGTTATTTTGTCTTTGGGATTTTTATATTTATAACTTGTAATTAATGTGATTTGTATATGAATTTAATGTTAAGAGATATATTTCATGTATTTAATAGATCAAGCAACAATGAAATATTTATACCATCATAAGAAGGAATGGATGAGATGACAAATTTCAAGTTGACACATTATGAAATAATTTAACGCTGAGAAAAACTGAGGGTAACAATTAGTTTTGCGATTAATATGATGACGTTATGTTTCAGTGTTTTAAATGGGCGGCATTATCATGGAATTGAAGAGGAGTCTTATCCATCTGCACATCGGAATTGAAAGCCTTTAGTCTTCACGATTTTGAGATTCATCCAGGTATATTGAAAAGAGTTGTTTTATCATCATCCCGCAAGGTATTTGTTTTTATATATGTAGATGTTTTTCCAAAAAATATGGTTTGATTTTGAAAATGACAACATAAAAATTTTGTAAACATGTTACTAAACAATCAAACATTTTGTAAATTTTAACCATGGCTTGCATTTTTAACCTCATTATTAACCTCTGCATTATTAACTTCTGCATAAAATTGAGTTTATTAACTAAAAAAACTCAAACCCAAAGTTAATAATAATTCCATCTCTATTTCATTCCTAGTTTATTTCCGAATCCCAATTTTCGATATTCGTATCCTGAAGATCGGTAACATCGTTTTTTAATTTATGATTTTTTTATCTTTTCGACTTTCAACTTTTCCTTTCCGAATACCGAAAATCGGAAACCCCACATGCTTTCCTAGCTAAATGTTCATTTCCTGATTTCTGATTCCCGATTTTTAGAACTCGGAAATAAAAAACCATAAAACTTGGACCTTCCAAAAGTTAGCTGATCGATAAAAACTAGTCAAATGATGGAAAAACTGGTGCTGTACCTACCAAAACATTCTTCAATAGTTACTCTGTAAAAGAAAATATTGATAGATAAGTGATTTTATTCCATTTTATTTATATTTATTTTAATGTAGTAAAGGGGGTCAAGTTCCGTGGATTTCTATTTTGGTGAAAGGGTAGGAAATAGAGGGAAATTAACCCTAGATTTGCTGCTAAATGGAGATGGCCCTAGATTTAAAATTTATGTAGCAAAACACCCATTGCGAAAGTTATCATGTAGCAAATAATTATAGCTATCGCGAAATAATTAACGTATACAAATTTTATATCATGTCTTATTTTCTTAAATGACATCAAAACAAAAAACAAAAAAAAAACTCGCATTTTGAATTTTCCATTTGCAAAACACGATACCTGATTTCTAATTTTCAAACCAATATAAGTAAAAAAGGTTCATTTTCAAAACGACCATTATATTCGATGTCGAAAAATCATATTCGACCGTAAAAGAGGTTCACAATTTTTGATATATTCAATGTTGAAAACTCATATTTATGTTTTTGTTAAAATATTTTCCTCCCTTCCCCATTGCGATTTGGAATTTCCCATTTCCGAAACACAATACCCAATTTCCGAAAACCGATATTGGAAACTTCAAATTCAAATTTCTCTTAAGGGTATTTCCTTTATTCATGGTTTCCTATTTGCGATATTTCAGATTCTCCAATTTCCCCAACACAATACCCAATTCTAAAAACCAATATTGGAAACCGCAAAGTTGAACTTCTCTTAAGCGTATTTCCCTTATTCGCGATTTCCTAGTTCCGATATTTCGGATATCGAACAATGCAGACTCAAATTTTTTGCTCAAATAATTTGAAATGTTAACATTGCAGTTATTTCCATGTCAAAAGTGCAAATATTTTAATATTTTTTGGATGTTTCTTGAAACAAAAGTATATGTTTTACTATAATTAAAGATGGCAAGGTAGCAGGTTGTTCATTGGAGTTGTAGACAATATGAGTGACAATTTGAAAATGCTTGAAACTTATCAATTTATCTAACATATATTTATATATGTATATATGAAATATCAAATAGCACAATAATATCTACCTAGAAATGCAAATATATATATATATCAACAAATATGAATAGGTAAGGACATATGTTTTCAGTTTTCGATATCCCAAATATTGGCAAATCATTTGAACAAAAACTTGAGTCTCATATTTCCAATATCGGAAATATCAGAAATATTAGAAATGAGAAATCGCAAAAAGACAAATACCCATAACGAAAATTCGATGTTGTGATTTTGGATTTTGGATTTCGGAAATTGTGTATTGTGTTTCCGAAATTGAAAAACCAAAATTTGAAAAAAAAAACTTCTTTATTTAAAGTTCAGTTAAGGAAATAAGAGTTGATTTATAATTTTTATAGGTTAATTATTTCCTGATATATAATAACAGTCGTAAATAAGTTTTACACTAAGTGTGTTAGTTTCTTAAGAAAGTTTAGTCTAAAAGGAAAATGTTTCTCCATTTTTTGAATGTTTCTTGAAACAAATGTAGTTTTTTTACAGTAACAAGTGGTAAAAAAACAGTAGATTTATAAAGCAAATAATGACAAGGTTCCACCGCAATTTTCTTTTAAATACTTTGAAGCAAGTAAGTTTTGCTCTTGTTTCCTATGCTGGACAAATGTATCGTCTTACATTCGAGAGTATCTGGAAAAAGAGAAAGATGGACAAATCCGAAGGCCTGAAAGAGATGTAACTCTTGATATTGCAGTGAATGTGAGTCCTTATCTATCGATGTTTCCAATATCTATTGTAACATTTTCTAGGGTCATACCTTGGGCTTTATGAATTGTTAAACTCCATGCCATACGAAGTGGTAGTTGCCTACGGGATCTCCTTGTTATTGGAGATATTGGAACATAAGTAGGATTCAAAAGATCCCATAAGGGTCCTTTGTAATAGAGGAATTGCACAACAAGAAAGGATGGTAAGATAGGAGGTTGTTGATTGATATGTACACAACGTCAATGAATTTTCCAAGTGATCCGTTAACAATTCCTACTTGAACCCATAAATTAGAATTTAACATGACTTGTTGACCAATTGCAAGAAGGACCTTTAATGACAATTGTTCTTCCTCAATGGATCCTTGGCCACGTTTATTCTTTATTTTGCGAAGAAATGTGCAATTGGCATATTAAGCTATTTTAGAATTTTTTTATTGTGCAGTGCAACAGAGGTATTGGTGGGATATAAGTGGATATATTGTTGAAAAGAGAAGTTTTCCACATCCGAAAGGAATGAGCTTGTTCTTTTCATTAGGAGTGCCCAGTCTTCAACAGCTAGTGTTCCATTTCATAGGTTTAGCAAGAGTTGGCGAAAAGCAGTTTGAGAAGGGCTATTTCCTTGTTGTCGAAAAATTGTTTCTAGTGTGATAAAAGTATCAAATGTACACCATAGAGCTGTTCCAATGAATGAACATGCATACATGGGGATGTCCTTTACAGGAGGAAATTTTCCAAAGTCACCAACAAGGATTATGGAACAACCACCAAATGGTATTGTACTATTTGAGGGGAAAGTTTGGTGTAATTGTGCATCAATTTTAGTCAACATTTTTGGTTCGATAAAGCTCATTTCATCTATGAGAATATAGCGAATATGGTAGAGTTCTTATTGAAGTTTTGAAATGGATTTTCCTTCAAGGGGTTGTATTTCACCAATGGGTATTCAAAGAGCAGAATATATTGTAGATGCGTGTATATTAAAAGCAACAACACTAGTTGGAGCAAGGAGAAGAAGTGTGCAGTTACTTTTTTTAGATGGAGTTTGTAGTGCATATTTTAAGCAAGATATCAGGTAATATTTTCCAATGCCTACAGTACCTTGAATCACCATTTTGAGTGATGGAGCGGATGTAGTATTTCTAAAATGAGAAATGACAACATCAAAGTCTATGCGTTGTGTGGTAGATAAGGAATGAGGGGAATTGGAAAATGATAGGTTGTCTTCATGTAGTTGGGTGGACAAGTGATTGAGGTCAATAAATGATGTTGATGTATCATGCAAGTCATTGGTTATATTATTATGTGTCCAATCATGATTTTTGTCAAAATCACAATGCCCAAGCATTTTAAGGTCATCAATTTGGATGTTGTTTCTTGGCCTCATTTGAGAGAAAAGTTCCCATTCATCCATGTTATGAGACAACAAAAAGGTAATAGCATCGTAATTTGAATCATTAGATAGAGGTGTAAAGGGTTCTTATTGTGCACGTTCAACATGCCAAATAGTATATGTGCCTTTAATCTGTTGCCAATGAGAAATAATTTCACAAGTTGTTGTTCCAATATCTTGAGGGATGGAATGAAAATATTTGTATAGAAGAAGTTTTCTCCAACAAAATGGTTCAAAAGATGAAGAATCAAATGGAGGAATGGAAAGGAATTGTGGATAGAATCTAACAATTTTGTGATGTAAGTTTTGTTTCCATGGATTGTTTTTCCGATTATCATAGAAAGACCAAGAGCGATCAACTTCAAGTGGGCTTAGATGTTCAAGAGTTAATGGTATTTGCATGTATGCAAATATAAATTGAGGAGATTGAGGGATGTTATTAGTCCCATTACAAACACGATGAAATTTTTTTTGACTCACATTCAGCGAAAATAAGTGACGGCTACAAAGAACAGGTGGGAGTTTTTGCAGCATGTGACATGTCTCTTGTGCACTAATGTCTCGTTCTGCAACTGTTTGTGCAAGCAATTGTTTGATTGGTTGAGGAATGGGGCTGTCACTTGGTGCTGCATGTGCAAGGAGAGAGAGAATTGCATGGTAGCTTTTTTATTTTGGCTCTACTTTTGATGCATACTTTGAGATGTATTTGAGGACAACATGTTTACAAAAAATAGGTTGGAAATTACCATTAGCCCTCCATATTGAAAGCATGGTAGGGTTGTGAATATTGAGAAGGGAATCATTTCTTACAGAATTCTATGTTCTACGTCCATTTGCATCAATGAATAATGAGAAGTAGCTTGCAGCTCATATGGAAAACCATAGAGACATTGAACATATGTTCTTTTTTTGTGAAGGTGAGTTGATTCTGAGCATTTGGTGTGTCTTTGAACAAAATTTACAAGTTCTTCATAGTCATTGAGTAGTTTGATGCAAATATGGATTCTGATGCAAGACTGCATGGATCATTTGTAGTAGATTGGGGTAATACATATGTTGAAAACTGCATATCATGAGGATTCCAAGCTATAACATATGTCTCAAAAAAAAATTTGCATCTTCAATTGCAACAATATCTTCCCAATCTAAGGTGTCCATATTTGGTGCATCTGCTAACCAACTAAAACCATGAATGTGTGTCGATCCTCTATGTTTCCATTCATACCTGAATGGGAGGAAAAGCAATTTATTAGAAATGAAATGTATAAAGTGAAAAATACAAAGAGAAAAATAAGAAGGAAGAGATGTTAAAATACCTGCACCAAGAATCCATTGAATGAAAACCTTTTTCAAGAACCTATTGAAGGAATGTTTTGAATCTATTGTGCACATATTGTGATGTAATATGTGGATTTGATATGATGTTGTGAACTTTGATTTGGTAGTATTGAGCTAAACTGGTAGAACGTCCATCTGGAATTAGAACATGAAAATATGGCCATTTTGTATTAGCTACATGAAGGGTAAAGAAGAATGTTGGTGTACCTTGTTGATTGATCATATTTGTTAGTTAAGCCCTACTTTTGTTCCAATATGAGTGTTTTCCATGTAATGAAGATTCAAACCTTGCGACCCTCTCACCAATTTTCTAATTAGGCATGTGTTGAACTTGTTAACAAGTTCAAGTATTGTCGGAGGCAGTGTATCTTCAAGATTAGTTTTGAAAAAAATAGAGGCAGTAGCATTAATCTGATGACACATAATTACATTGTATATGTAGTATCGAAACCAAGGATGTTGGACAAATCTGTTGTCATGATAGTGAACTAAGTGAAGTGCATATTTGTTCATATCAACCTCATGAATGCATGGTTGTTTAAGCATTTTTGCACCTGTGGGGAACAAAGTTGGAAAATCCATGGAAAAAAGTCCTTCTGTGTTTTACTCATTGATAGGGGAAATGCTTATTGGATGCCAATCAATTGAAGGTGCTAGTGGAATATTTGGTATATGTAGAAACTGTTTAATTTCTTCAACATTATTTCTAGCATTAGCTTGTGTTGAAATAAATGAGGAGGATTCTATTTCGTAGGGTTCAAATGAATTTGGTGGTTTAACTGTAGAGGACAAGCTTTGCTAATGAGATATTGTATCATTGCTATTAACATGTGGAATCCAAGGTGAAATGTCTATTGAGACAAGAGGCAGTGAAGATAATGCAACTAAGTTGACCTGCACATCCTTGTAGTATGGGTCATTTTCCATTTTCTATTCAAGGGCAGCAAGAACACATGTACGACTAAGAAACAGTTCATATGGATTGTTTCTAGAGTTTCATTTGTGAACAAAATGAATGTCAAGTTTTGATATTAGATGGGGTAGGTATTTGGAAATATTGGAAATGTCCTGGGGGAAACAAATAGTATGTCCAAAATATTTATATTGACCACCATGAGCATGTGTAACTTGTAAAACTGGGTTAGCACGACTAATGAGCATTTCTTCAACCTGTGTAAGTACTGCAAGTACAGGTGGTTGGTTGCCTAGATCCATATTGTTTTCCAATGAAAAGTGATCGCCTTTTCATTCTAGAATACATCGAGAACAAGTATATTCTTCATGGAATTTTTTCATTCGAATAGTGGGGTAACATTCTTTGCAAATTGAGCAGACATGCATATCATGAAGTTGGTCGATTTTTTTATGAAATCACTGATGTGCATCATTGAGGCGGGTGCTCAATTGATTTTTCATAGATGTTCGAAGTGAAGGTCTATTGGAAGGCTCGGGAAGAGAAACTAGACAAGACATATCCACAGGTAATCGTACTGCTCTATAAAGAAGACGTTGTCTCTTGTTGTTTTCATCTCTATTCTCTACATATACTATTCTTCTTGAGGCATTGGCTTGTTCATTTTCATGAGTAGGAATAATGCCTACAACAAAAGCGTAAAATTGTTAAATAGTTAGAAGGTTTCATTTTTGGCAGCAACACATTTTCTAGATGTATTAACTACAAAGTTTATCGATATAAAGGAGAAATAAAAAAACATATATCAACTGATTGCATCTAGGTAATTAAGAATTTTTATGGAAAATGATATTGATGGAATAAATATATATTTTTAGGTCGAACGCTGATAATTGTAAGAAACCAGCAAAATAGAAGAACAAAATCTAGTATGAAAAAGTATATATGAAAAAAATATAATATTTGTTAACAAATAAGAAAAGAAATTTGACAATTCAATAAATAAATAGAATAGCAAATTCTAATGCTATTCAAAAGTAATCTTACAAGTTGCATAATCAATTTAGGTAAAAAATGTTAAGTGATATGTTTAATAGTGAAAGTATCAAATTGCAAAATAGAAGTTAACGAGAATGTATTTTCAAAGAATATGAGAATATGTCAAGTCGAAAAAACGTATATATTTATATATCCGGTGAAGTTTTCGATGATGTATTTTCAACCATGACAACTACAACTTTTAGGTGTGAAATTTCAAGAATTCACTCTGATTCAGTTGACAAAAGACACATGTGTTTTCCTGAGATGACCAAAACATTCATGAAAGACAATAAAGAATATGCCTATGTATTAGGTTGAACATAGTTATATATTTATGTATCCAGTGAATTTGTTCGTAATGTAGTTTCAACCATCACAATTACAACTTTTAGGCATGCATTTCTGGAGAACGTCTCTGTTTTAATTGAAAGAGTAAGAAATTATTCCTTGGTGTAGATTCTCTCAACTATTTCAGAAGTTAATGTTGATTTAGTTGAGAGAAGACACAAGTATTTTGCTGAGATGCCCATGAGTTGGTTTGCAGCATCATCAAAATTGATCACACCATGAATATTTCTAGTTATATCTTTCAATTCAACCTTTAGGATATATCGATAGTCACATTCAAGAAACTCCCCATAACATTTACCACAATGCCAAATGTCTCCAACTTTGTCGGCAATATTTTTCATGCATTGTATACCATCAACAAAAAGAGGGAAAACAAGGAAATGAAAGTCATCCATGTTAATATTTGTGATGGTTGCACCAAGAGAATACCAAATAGCTTTTTCATATTCTTGAAGAATTTGTAGCTCATTGATGGTAATGACTTTGTGACAAGTAGAATGAGAGGCACTGAATCTGCGACTCAAATACGGTGATGTTGAATGAAATCCATTGTCATTAAACCATTTCTAAAGAAGTGATGTTTGTTCAATATTTGGGTTTATAAATATAGAAGAGCTAGAAATAGTGCAAACATATTTTCCATTAAAATATGTAACACGACCACCCTTGATCACTACCGCAGAAGGAGTAGGTAAACCATGAAGGATGGAAAGCTCAGCTCTTTGAATTTGGAAATTATCTCCCCAAAGTGTTATGTCAATACTATAGCCTGACATGTCACACAGTCCAATGGTTCTCCTAACAGTTTCAACACCATCCCATTTTCATCTCGTGGATGTAGGTGAATCTGATATGACAAGTCCAACAAGGTCAACCATAGAATTTACTGGTATAGTTTGAATCTCCTTAATAGTTTTAAAGTTAATGCACCATAAAGGTATTAAGGGATATTCATCTAAGAATGGTTGAATGGTTGAAGTGGAACCTAGAAAAATCTCATTATGGCTTTTCAAATGGTTGAAAATTGGGTTGGATGCTTTAAGTGTGCCATTTGATATGATGTACACTATTCCTATTTCTATTTGGTCATACAAAGAGACTGCCAATTCATTGAATGCAGATATATGTATTTCATTGTGTGAAGCGGTAACAAGGTCAAAACCAAACACTTTTCTAGACCCTCGTTGGTTTCCATATTGATTTATGTTTGTCTTGGCAGTAACTCGGCCTTGAATGTTCCAAATTTTTGTAGAATAAGAGAGTGATATGAATGGGATAGTCGATCCACCTAATCTAGGGTGTTCATTTATTGAGCTAGTGTTCACTGGAACAGAATAACTGCTTTCAGAAGGAGAATCTAGAGGTAAGTGGTAAGGTGCAAGATCTCCAATAATTGTTGCATCCACTTTGACAACTTCGAGTGTGTAGCTAGGGTTTTCACCCTAGCTTGTGCTGATGAGCACCTACTAAGGAATCTGGAATCCTTAGTAGCAGTTCGATAAAACAAAAAGTAAACTGGAAAGTAAAAAAGCTAAGCTAAGACAATAAAAGTAAATGACAGGAAGTAAAAGACAATAACGAAATATGTAATGGTGTTTTTATTAAAGTTACCTCCAATGTGGAGGTCGGTGGAGTCCGTTGCGCTGGTCTGATGTCGGTGGCTCCGAGCTCCGAGCTGGTCCTTCTCCTTCTTCGATGGTGGAAAATAGGCCAAAAGGGGTCTCAATGATGGAAATAGCTTGATGGTAAGCTAGGGTTTCGCGAGATGTTTTGGCAGAGTAAGGATGCTATGACTGTGGATGTGAAATGAGGGGGCTTCACCACTTATTTATAGTTTTT
>LPNX010883200.1:379646-406484 GCA_001517045.1 Pseudotsuga menziesii | reverse complement strand
TAAAAGTATTCCTCTCAGCATCTCTAGCAGAGACCAGAGAGGTTTTCAAACTGTACAAACTTCTAACCTTCGGGAGCAAATTTCTCATTTCCTCCATAGACTATTTTCTCTTCTCCATGTAACTGGCTTTTAGGTCTTCCTTCGACTTAAACACGTGGCACAATTCCGAACTGTCTACATCACCTTCCGGATTTTTAAAATTGACTTGGCTTATCTACACCGCTTTCAGGGGAACTAGGGCACCTCTTTTGGGACCATCAAAAACCTCCTCATCTATAGTTTCACCACTTTCGAGCAGCTTGGCCTTTTTACGGGGCCCTTCTTCATCCACATCCATATTCTCAGCTTCAGACAAACTCCTCTTGACTACCATACCAGCACCTTCTGTTATTTGGGTCCCTGTGACAGGTGTAGCATGTGTCTCTTCATCAGAATCTGACCTATCAGTATACTGCAGCAAATTGGCCATTTCAGCTAGCTCCTTAATAGCCTGATGCTCGAATGGTTTATTCTTGTTTGCCTGCTTTCTCAATGAGATCACCTGGTGGGGGTCGTAGTTCATATTTACATCTTTTATGAAATCCATATTCTCCATCAACCTTTCTATAAATTCCAGGGCACCTTTACCTTTAAAAATGGAAGGGCCGACTTTAAATGGAAATTTAATATTCAAAGATTTTTTGAAAGCACCAAAGTGCTCCTCCTCAGACAACAATCTCTGCCTCATGAAATCCAGCGCGAAAATCCTTGGGGTCAAGAAGGATGGTAGACTATAAGGCTGACCAGTAAAGCCATATATTCTTAACACTGTGTAACCTCTGTACAGGAACCAGTACCCCACCCGATCTTCGGGTGACGACTGCATTAGACATCTCATTTCGTCCAGGACACGGGGCAGGTCCTCATCAAATAACATCCTGTATATTTCGGACATGATCGAATTGGCAAATTCGACCATGTTGATTTGCTTGGGAAAATTAGAAGAACATAGAGCACTTAAGAACTTTAATTCAGTAACATTAGAACATAATAACATGTTAAGAAATTATGTTTGAAACCTAAATAACTGGACCTTGGGAAATTCAGTCAACTGGAGGTGGATTGCTTCGGCAAGGTACTCATCTAAATTAAGCACGGGGACTGACTGGGACTCGGGACTTAAAGAATTTATTTTTAACAAGAAACCAAGGATAACATAATTTATATGACAATCGTCATCTAGACCTAACACTTGACAGACCAAAGACATTACCAGTTGCACCTCAGTTCTAAAAATGTGCAAGGGGTAAGGTGAGGAAAGGCCTTCAAGGGACTGACCTTTCTTCAGGATACTTGACAGGAATTGAGAGCGACTTTCACCTTCGCAATTTTTAAAAAACTCGGCAAGGACAGATTCATTTACAGACTCACGATTTACAGGGTAGCTTTCGAGCAGACTAAGGTTTTCTCTGACGACCGAAGCATCAATTTTACACAGTATTTTCGACGCGGACTGACACACAATGATCCTCTGAGAGGGAGAATAGTTCACCGCGCACCATTCGGCAAATTCAGGGAAGTGTAGGGTTTTCTCAAGGGAGAAATGGTACAAAAAATACTTGCATACATTTAGAACGTCATTCCCTTGTGAAAAATAAGACCACAATTTCTCTTTGCTGCCGGACACGCTCCCTGTGGACAGGAAGGGGTCACAGACACCCCTGTGTATGTCTACTAAAAATTCCTCTCTGTCATCCGCGACCCGACTAGACACACTAACCTCGCTCCTTTGGTCCATTTCTTAATTTATAATAGTAATTAGACGAAGGAGTTACAGGATTAAAGTCCTACCTGGTTTACTATGGAGGCGTGTGCTCGGAACGTGCCTGGTACTGACAAATGGAAGCTCCCAAATCGCCAGGTCCTTTTCACCGGGTCCCGAGCAAATAAAATAATCATTGGAGAGGTCAAACCTACCTTTATAGGACCACCCAATTTGCCACGTGGACAGCATTCATTTCCGCAACCACCACTTATCTCTAACTGCCGTGCACTTCTATTTTCCGGTTTCATCCACGACCGTAGATCTAGTTTCTCTTTAATTTCTGGCCTTTGGATCGTGTGCCACGTATCCCGCTCCGCCCGGCGCCTTGGTATTAACTAACGTGCAACTTCGTGCCCCGGAAACGCTCACAACCGTTGCTATGCCGTACCTTCCATTTTTCACCATTGGATGAAACGCCACATCCCACATTCCGCTGGGCTTTCTAGATTTAACCCTCGTGCATCTTTAATCTCCGGAATCATCCACAGCCGTTGATGTGATCACCTGGCATTCATCAGCCGTCAGATCTGTCGACGTCTACCCAATTCCGCTGGGAGTCTAGGACTTATCTCCCATGCAATTTCACTCCCCGGAACTTATAATAACCGTTGATCTATCCCGCTTTGATTTTCGTTCGTCAGATGTGTCATCGGATAACAAATTCCGCTGGGCCTTTTGGGATTATCCGCCGTGCAAGTTTCGCTTCCGGAATCACTCTCATCCCTCGATATGATCCGACCTCGCCTCTCCGCCGTCGGATCGAGAGAAGGATACACGATTCCACCAGACTCCATTTTCTTAACCAACTCGTGCCTTCACAAGGCGGATTTGATGTGAACCGTGGATCTGCCCAGGACCACTTTATAACCTTTGATCTGTGCAGCTGGTTAAAAGCCGGAACCTGTCTTATCTTCCTTGCATGTTGCGAAGGGCGGGGGGAATACCAACCATTGATTTTCTTCCTTCCTTCATCGCGGCCTGGGCTCTTTGGCAAATTGATCGATATTTTGACTATCATTCCACCCTTGCACTATATCCTTTAACCAAAGTATCATTAAACAACATTACCTTATCTCCACTATGGTCTTATTTCTCCCTTTGTTAAATACAGGTGTTAATAGCTGGCTCCATCTAGGGATGATATCCTCCCTGCAAGGTATCAAAGAACTCGTAGACCAGGTGCCTGTCTTTGATTTTGCATGCTAACTCCCAAAAACTCTTCTTTTGTTTTTTGTAAATATATCACTTTTAGATATTTTTAGAAAATGAATGGTAAGCCTCCTGGATCTTAGGGCTTTCACTGCGAGCTTCAAATACATTCGGCTTACCATTGCTATTTATTTGTAAAGAAAAACAAATATATACAATTCTATGATACAAACTTTACCTTCCCCCTCAGGACAGGTAATGCTTCAGATATCTTCCATTTACAGGGTTACTCTCCAGAAGAACCTCGTTTGTGTATTCCAGCAAAAATGCATTCTGTCCTCTGTACCCAGCAACAACATAAGGTCCGACCCACATAGGGTCGAACTTTCCATGCTTGTCTTCGTTAGGAGCATCCCACTTCAAAACCAGGTCATCAATCTGAAACTGCTCTTCCTTGATCCTTCTGTCAAAAGTATTCTTCATCTTCTCTTGATGAGACTACACTTTGTCATAAGCTTTACTTCTTCGTTCTTCAAGATCGATGATCTAATTTATCCTTCGATGTATGTGATTTGGTTCTTCTTGCTGATCCTGGAAATACCTCATAACTGGTACTCCTAATGATGGTGGAAAAATCACTTCGGCCCCATATACCAGCTGGAATGGAGACATGCCGATCGCTCTTTTAGTGCTAATCCGGTCAGCCCATAGAACATATTTTAGTTTGGTGTGCCAGGACCTCTTATTATCTTCCAACAACTTTTTGATAATCCTCACCAGGATTTTATTTGAAGATTCAGCTAGTTCATTTCCTTGAGGATAATAGGCAGTCGAGTGATTGAGGCTTATATGATACTTACGACAAAAATTTATCATTTTCCTAAATTTGAAAGCAGTTGCGTTGTCTGTTACTATCCTTTTTGGACACCCGAACCGAGCCAATATATTTTCTTCAAGAAATTCCATGATCACATTCTCAGTGGCCCTCCTGGTAGGAATTGCTTCTATCCATTTAGTGAAATAGTCTGTAGCTGTCAAGATCCACCTGTGCTGACCTGAGGATTTGGGGTTTATTTCACCAATAAAATCCAAACCCCATTGCTGGAAAGGAGCCTCAACTGTTATTGGATTCAAAGGGAGATGTAGTACCTTTCTCTTCCCGTCGAAAATTTGGCATTGATGACACTTGCTGATTTCTTTATATACATCTAAGAATAATGTAGGCCAATAATAACCAGCTCAGGATTTTGTTTCCAGTCACCTTCCAAGAATGATGTCCCCCACAGTCTCCTTTGTGAAATTCCTTGGTAATTTGCTGGGCTTCATCCTCCAATAGACAATTTAGTAGAACTCCTCCAGGATCCTTCCAATAAAGATACTTATTTATGATACAAAATTTAGCATATTTCAACTTTACAGACCTTACTCTTGATTTACTTAATCCTTCTGGCGCTGGCAAATTTCAGAGGACATATACAATACTAGAGTACCATGGAGAGGCCACAAAGTCAGGCATCACTTCGATCTCTGAGACCAACTGATCAGACTGGTGAGTCAAAAAATTGATCTGTAAAGATTCACAATTTGAGTTTGTCATCATCTTTGCTAACCCTTTTCCTTTGACCAGCTTCATGGGTTTTATTTCTATATCATATTCCAATAATGTAGCTATCCATCTCGCCCTCCTGCCTTCGGGGTCTGGCTGAGTCAAAATTGCTTTTACTGCAGCGGTTGGAACATGTGCAATTACATGGGAATGCAAAACATATATTCTGAAATCCTTTAATGCTTTAATCAGAGCATAGGCCTGCTTTTCCATGATATCATATTTCAACTCCCCATCCCGTAGCATTTTACTGAAAAAGGCTATGGGTTGTTCCAAATTTCCCTCATTTTTCTGTAACAATACAACTGCTATAGTATGTTCAGAAGCATATGAGAATACCGAAAAATCCTTGGCAAAATCTGGACTTATCAAAATAGGAGCTTCTGAAATTGCTTTCTTGATTTCCCGAAAGGACTCCTTAGCTTTTGCATTCCATTTTATTTCATGACCTTTCTTCAACATATTGGTAATATTCATCAGAATCTCTGCGAAGCTTGGTACAAATCTCCTCAAAAAATTTACCTGTCCCAGAAATGATTGTATCTCCTTCTTGCTTCTGGGTTCTCCTACCTTCAGAATTGCACTCACTCTTTCAGGATCAATAATTATGCCATCTTTGGATATTATATGGCCTAGCAGCTTTCCTTCCTCTAGTGCAAAATTAGACTTCTTAGGGTTCAAAGATATGCCATACTTCCTACACTTCACGAAGACCTTCTCTAGATGATGCAGATGCTCTCTGTCAGACTTTGAGTAGACTGTGATATCATCCATATAGATTACCACAAAACTTCCAATTTCTCCTGCAAAGGAAATGTCCATAGCTCACTGGAAAGTGGCACCTGCATTCATCAAACCAAAAGGCATCTTCGCATACATGAAAGTGCCCCAGGGTGTAGTAAAGGCAGTTTTCTCCTGATCTTCTGGCAGCACTTTGATCTGATTATACCCTGAAAAACCATCTAGCATCGAGATCCTCTTAGCTCCCACCACTTGCTGCAATATATGATCCATCTTGGGTAGAGGATAGTTGTCTTTCATGGAGACCTTATTCAAATTGTGGAAATCTATGCACAGTATTATCTCCCCATTCTTCTTTCTGACCGGGACCAAATTTGCAACCCATTTAGAAAATCTGAGTGTTACAATGATCTTAGCATCAAATAGCTTCTTTATTTCCTTCTCAATGACAGGGAGCAGCTTAGGATTGATCCTCCTAAGTTTTGGCTTAAAAGTCTTTTCTCCAGGCTTTATAGGAATAGTATGCTATATGATAGATGTATCATATTCTTTGAGATCTTCATAACTCCAAGCAAACAAATCTGTATATTTTTTCATCAACTTTACATACTCCTCTTTCTCCTTTTCCGGCAGCTTCTTGGATAATTTTATGATTTTAGGATTTTCCTCAGTGCCAATATTTTTGTCTTCAACGGCATCACCAACAGGTTTCACTTTGGGGTTCTTGGCAACATCATTTTGATCAAAGAGCCTTTCTAAAGGGATCAGGCCTCTTGGTATGAAATTGTTCTTCAGTTCGATGATATCCTTACCTCCCAAGTTCTTCTTTAACTTCTCAGCATCTTCTTCTTCTGTTTGAATTTCTTCATCACCTCCAAGGGCCCTGTCATTATCATTTTCATTGTCAAAATGAGTATTCACAAATTCCCCTGATAACTCTAGGAATCTTCGTATCTGCATATCATCTTCAAACACCTGCCAGTATTTGTAATTGTCAGGGATAGAAGGCCTGTTCAAAATCTCTACCTGGTATTCCTTTTGACTAGTCATTGGGGTCTCAAATTTTCCAGCAGATACTGCTAAGGAATCAGCCACCAAATTTTCAACCCTGGGAACCACTTGAATTGTATGCTCCACGAAGAAATTGCCAAGCATATACCATACTTCATTTCTGTAAGCCCTCATCCGAGGATGCTTGGTTTGATAACTCTCATTTACCTGGTTTACCACCAACTCAGAATCTCCCAAGATCCTGACCCTTTGAGCCCCCAGATCTTTCAAAGCATGTAACCCCAATAACAGGGCCTCATACTCTGCTACATTATTTGTGCATTCAAAAAGCAATTTATATGAGAAAGCTTTGAAATCATGGATAGGAGAAATGATACAGACACTGGCCCTAGCACCAACCTTTGCAACAGATCCATCAAAGTACATTATCCATTGGCCTTCTTTTTTCTGCTTTGCTTCCAAAGCCTCCTGTTCCAAAACTTCTTTTTCATCATTTTCCTGATACTTCTCTTGCAATGTCTTTTCTGCCTCATGTGGGACAGTCTCATTGAAGAAGATGGAAGACCCCAAATCAGTATCAATAGCATATATGTGATGGACTTCAGGTTTATCTTGACTGCTCACCACATAGGGAGTTCTTTTTTCACTGTATAACCTTTTGCTCCCATCTGGAAAAGGAATCGTTGCATATGACATGTCCATCTGTAAACTACCTTTCAGCTTGGAGGTCCAAGATCTTGACAGCAATACCCCAAATTTGGGTGGGATATCTGCTACCACCACGTCCATGACTATAGTTTTAGATGGCAATTTATTCAGGGTCACCACCATGTCTTTAATTAAACCAAGGCATTTTACTCTCTTAGAATCAAATGAGTATAAATCCTTATATGGTCTAGTCACTTCTAATCCCAGACTTTCGACGACCCCTTTAGGCATTAGATTGTGTGATGCCCCAGAATCCAACATAGCATTATGGACCACTTTGTCATGCACATTTAGACTTAAATAGAAAGGAGGAACTTCCTCATCTTGTAAATTTTCAACTTTGGGTCCAAATGAAATAGCAGGATTATCATCATCCAATTCTAAAATGTCTGACTGCCATTCTCCTTGGTTCTTGATCATTTTGGTGATGGTATCTCTGTATTCGGTGTTTCTCAGTAGCTCATTAAATGGAACAGAGATCTTTAGTTTTGAAAGTTCATTTTGTAGGTTAAAACCAGCACCAATCTTTTCCACATCAATCGGAGTCGCCCTCTTTATTATTTTATCCCTTTGTATCTCATTTTCAACCTCTTTACTCACAGAGGGTTCTTTTTGTAGTCCTTTCCCCTTTTCTCCATCCAAAGAACTAGAGGAAGGCTGATTTGGATTTGCCTTCCCTTTATTTATGGGGACCTCCCTATTCCTCAGCCTCATTTTCCTTTGCACATCATCCATTGCATGCAAATAACCTCTTTGATATAGCTCATTCTCAAATTCTTCATTTGGACCTTCCTGCGCAAACATATTATGTTCTTCTTCAGTGAGGTATATTTCTGAATCCTGTTCCCCAAACAGATGAATCTCATTCTCAGGTGGGTCTTCTTCATCCCCAACATAATTTTCAGGGAAAGGAGGACGGATAGGCTGTTCTTCTTGGTTTCTTGGATTTCTCTTCCTGTTCTGGGGAGGCACAGGAGGATTTGGTCTCCTGAAATTTGGATTCCTCATTTGGGGATCCCCCTGCTCCTTGTTGAAAGGCCTAGTATCCATGGTTAACCTATCCATCAACTTTTCCATGGTCTTCAACATTGTCTCAAATTTAACATTAGCGGGAGAAGATGAAGTAGAAGGCCCATTGTCTTCTCTTCTCCTCCTGTCCATGTCTCTATGTTTTATCTTCCCACTAGCCATCATGTTAGCTTCCACCTCTAGGGCATCAGTAAACATGGCAGCAAGAGTTGCCGATCTCCTTTCCCGTAATGAGAATACAAAATCATTATCAAAAGCTCCAGCATAATGCAGTTGAGCAGTTGCAGGAGAAGGCTTTATATCTTCAGGAATAGAGTTGTAAGCCCTCATGAATCTGCTCGAAAATTCATGAACAGACTCAAAACCCCCCTTCTTAAGACTATTGTACTGAGATAAAAGCTGCAGAGGGTTTTTTTTATCGTCCCACCTGTCCAGAAAGGCGTTTTGAAAAGCCTGAAAATTTGCTATGGATCCATTAGGCAAGTCTTTAAACCACTTCTTTGCCTCCCCAAACAAACTTTGGGCAAATAATCGCAGTTTGACATCAGGATAGTCAACTTCTTCCAAGTCAATGAAATCTTCAAACTTGGCAACATGCTGTTTTGCAGTTATATCACCTTCCCCGTCTAATAAAGAAATCCTCTGAGAATAATTTTGGGGGAGATCATGTAATACAGCTGGAAAACGCAAGGGAGCAAACCTAGCGGCCATTGGTCTGGGTGGGTTCACAGGAACTGCAGTACTTTGAGAATGCTCGGGGGCTGTTGTTTCAGTTTTAGAGGCTTGTTGAAAATCCTTCCAGAGGGAATCTAACAGATAGGATTCTAACCTACTAGGATTGGACTTAGTATTTTTGAGGTCGGATTCAGACCTAGCTCTCAACCCACAAGGAATGAACGCAGTGTTTTTTAGGTCGGGTTCGGATCTAGTTCTCAACAAGGTCTGCGCAGTATTGACTTCCCATGCTGGATTAATATGAGAATCTGGTGATGATGATGGGACGAACAAAGGAAAATCTAACTTCTCTTTATTTTTTCTCTTAAAAAAAATTTCTGGATCTTCAAAGCTTTTCAGAATCTCGGTATCAGAGTTACCTCGTGTATGTCTTCTTGAAGCCAGAATGTCGTTCTTGAATCCTGAAACAAATTCACAATGAATTCGCCAGGGAAAATATACAACCTTCTTTTCTTTTTTGAAATTCTTGTTTGCCCACAGAAATCTCTCTTAATCTTTGTCGTTCTCCTGGGGCAGATAAGCACTTTCGTCCCCCGCAACGGCGCCAGTTTGTTAGCACTCAGGATGTACCCAGGTTGTAAAAGGTATACCCCAAGGTAACAGCAAAACCACTTTAGGAAGAAACTGGTATTTTCTTCCAGAGAGGGATCTCTCAATAAAGATTTAACAAGACCAGATTTAAAATAACATTCACATATTTATGTATTTGGATGAAACAATCACATAACCATTGGGCATGGAGTCATATACAAATATAAAAATACCACAAAGACATATACATGATGTTTATCAAAGTCAAGATAATCATATCATCACAGTCATTCAAATTGATTCAGGTGGAACAGAAGAGATGAATAAACAACCCATTAATACGAAGCATCAACAAGGATGAGTTCTATATCAACTTTAGCAGAGAAAATCATATAATATCTGAAATGATAACCAAAGCATGAACACATGAATTCTGATCATCTAAAGCTATTTTCCAGATACGAGGAAGAAAGAAAATGGAGTGTTACACAAGGGAAATACAATCACATAAAGAGGAAGCACAGACTGTAATATCAACAACACATCAATCTTTGACAAAACTCTCATGCATTCACTTTGTCATTCCAAAAACAGATATGTTCTCTAAAATTATTCACCACCCGATGGGTTCCAACCCCCATCTCATAAAAAGATACAAATTTATAGATAAAACAATAAGTCGGCCCCCCAGCAGATCAATAACAGAATGATCGGCGTAAATTAGAGTTTGTAACTGAATTCCTACACCACTAGGAAGTTGTTACAACTCCATTCCTAACAGATCACAAAGTACAAATCAACTGGATAACAAATTTTCACCCAATAGTTCCACGTCTTTGCCCCAATAGCTCCACGTCTCTGCCCCATCAGCTTCATTCTTTGCCCCATCAGCTCCATGTCTTTGCCCCATCAGCCATTCAGTACCTGACACCTGTTCCTAGGGGGGAAGAATATACTTTATTTTCCCAAACCGCTCTACAGCTTTCCACTGCTCCGAACTTGGGGTGTCACACTCCATCATCTCTCGAATTGCTACCTTGAGCTCCATAAATGCTTCATAAGATTTCTTGGGTGATCTGGCTCTGATGATTGCGAACTTCTGCAGGATTTCGAAGTCTTTCGTCAACATGTTCACAATGGTTTGTCCTGTCAGGCTCTTCTCCAAGTTATTAAATTTTGAGTGGTCCATGCGAGCCCGGACAAGCAAGTGATGATAATGTTCCGGTGGGAGCATCCGACCTTCTTCGTCCCAGAAGGACGACAATCCATCTTTGAATAGCTCTTTAAACTCTTGTTTGAACTTATTGACCTGCACAAGCAATTCTTATGACTTGTCTTGGACAGTCTTCATTAAATGGTGTTTGTGGATGATCTTCTTCGCCCACAGCACTACTGAGATTCTGTCCTTTATGCCCATGTCGTGCAACTTCTGGTATGTCAGTGAATTCAGAAAATTTAATGTGTTTTGAGCTGTAGTGAGGGGTCTTTTTTCCATGTGTTCATTTACCAGTTTCATTTTTTGTTGAGACGAATCTGTCAGTATACTCAAATCATCAATAAAATTCAGGTAGTGCCGGAACTTTGTAATCTCTATAGTCAGGGTATCCCAAATGATATGTTTCGCCCCCTGAAGAGGGCCTTTCCCAATGCATTTTTCTTTTAGCTCATCGAGCTTTTCTGTAATTGATTCCTGTCTTGCAAGATCTGTTTTTTGCTTTCACTTACTCTAGCCAATTCAGCTTTCATCTTCTCATTCTCTGCTTTCAAATATTTGATTGCTTCTTCCTTCAAACTCACCTGGGACATTGGTACTAACAAATCATCAGTAGTGAAATAATCTAAAGGCTTCTGGATATTTAGAATAGACAAGTCCTCGCCGGTGGGAGTTTGGCTCATCAACCCTTCCATAATCTCCTTCTCTTCATTCTGATCTTTTTTCATCAAGGAGATTTGGGATAACAGTTCCTCCCTTTCGGCTTCCCACTTCTCTTTTTCCTCCTGTAGCTCTCCGGCTCTTCCTTTGTATTCCATCATCTCCTGATGGACTTTATCCTTTTCTTCTGGGAGGGCTATCAACTCAGATGACTGAACATGTTCAGTACCTGGGATCTTCAGTTTCTTCTTCAGGACCTGGAGTGCATTATCCTTTTCGTCTAACAATCTCTTGACTGCCTGTGTACTGTCTGAATTAGCAATGTCTGTCTGCAGCTTCTTAATATGAACAACATTTGCTTTATTTTCTACTTTCTCATGTTTCAACTGGATTTCCAATTTGTCTATCAAGATTTGCAATTTATTGATCTTCACCATGGCTTGAAGTAAGTCTGAGTAGATGATATCACTTGTCTGTTTGTGGAGTTGAATTTTGTTCGAAGTGCTGATTTTGTCTAACCGGATCTCTATTTCAGACATTTTCCTGTCACTTACCATAGCCATTCTAAAAGTATTCCTCTCAGCATCTCTAGCAGAGACCAGAGAGGTTTTCGAACTGTACAAACTTCTAACCTTCGGGAGAAAATTTCGCGTTTCCTCCATAGACTGTTTCCTCTTCTCCATGTAACTGGCTTTTAGGTCTTCCTTCAACTTAAACACATGGCACAATTCCGAACTGTCTACATCACCTTCCAGATTTTTAAAAGAGACTTGGCTTATCTGCACCGCTTTCAGGGGAACTAGGGCAGCTCTTTTGGGACCATCAGAAACCTCCTCATCTATAGTTTCACCACTTTCAAGCAGCTTGGCCTTTTTACAGGGCCCTTCTTCATCCACATCCATATTCTCAGCTTCAGACAAACTCCTCTTGACTACCATACCAGCACCTTCTGTTATTTGGGTCGCTGTGACAGGTGTAGCATGTGTCTCTTCATCAGAATCTAACCTATCAGTATATTGCAGCAAATTGGCCATTTCAGCTAGCCCCTCAATAGCCTGATGCTCGAATGGTTTATTCTTGTTTGCCTGCTTTCTCAATGAGATCACCTGGTGGGGGTCGTAGTTCATATTTACATCTTTTATGAAATCCATATTCTCCATCAACCTTTCTATAAATTCCAGGGCACCTTTACCTTTAAAAATGAAAAGGCCGACTTTAAATGGAAATTTAATATTCAAAGATTTTTTGAAAGCACCAAAGTGCTCCTCCTCAGACAACAATCTCTGCCTCATGAACTCCAGCGCGAAAATCCTTGGGGTCAAGAAGGATGGTAGCCTATAAGGCTGACCAGTAAAGCCATGTATTCTTAACACTGTGTAACCTCTGTACAGGAACCAGTCCCCCACCCGATATTCGGGTGACGATTGCATTAGACATCTCATTTCGTCCAGGACACGGAGCAGGTCCTCATCAAATAACATCCTGTATATTTCGGACATGATTGAATTGGCAAATTCGACCATGTTGATTTGCTTGGGTAAATAAAAAGAACATAGAGCACTTAAGAACTTTAATTCAGTAAAATTAGAACATAATAACATGTTAAGCAAGTATGTTTGAAACCTAAAGAACTGGACCTTGGGAAATTCAGTCAACTGGAGGTGGATCGCTTCGGCAAGGTACTCATCTAAATTAAGCACGGGGACTGACTAGGACTCGAGACTTAAAGAATTTATTTTTAACAAGAAACCAAGGATAACATCACCTATATGACAATCGTCATCTAGACCTAACACTTGACAGACCAAAGACATTACCAGTTGCACCTCAGTTCTAAAAATGTGCAAGGGGTAAGGCGAGGAAAGGCCTTCAAGGGACTAACCTTTCTTCAGGATACTTGACAGGAATTGAGAGCGACTTTCACCTTCGCAATTTTTGAAAAACTCGGCAAGGACAGATTCATTTACAGACTCACGATTTACAGGGTAGCTTTCGGGCAGACTAAGGTTTTCTCTAACGACCGAAGCATCAATTTTACACAGTATTTTCGACACGGACTGACTCACAATGATCCTCTGAGAGGGAGAATACTTCACCGCGCACCATTCGGAAAATTCAGGGAAGTGTAGGGTTTGCTCAAGGGCAAAATGGTACAAAAAAGACTTGCATACATTTAGAACGTCATTCCCTTGTGAAAAATAAGACCACAATTTCTCTTTGCTGCCGGACATGCTCCCTGTGGACAGGAAGGGGTCGCAGACGCCCTTGTGTCTGTCTACTAAAATTTCCTTTCTGTCATCCGCGACCCGACCAGACACACTAACCTCGCTCCTTTGGTCCATTTCTTAATTTATAATAGTAATTGGACGAAGGAGTTACAGGATTAAAGTCCTACCTGGTTTACTGTGGAGGCGTGTGTTCGGAACGTGCCTGGTACTGACAAATGGAAGCTCCCAAATCGTCAGGTCCTTTTCGCTGGGTCCTGAACAAATAAAATAATCATTGGAGAGGTCAACCCTGCCTTTATAGGACCACCCAATTTTCCACGTGGACAACATTCATTTCCGCAACCACCACTTATCTCTAACTGCCGTGCACTTCTATTTTCCGGTTTCATCCACGACTGTAGATCTGGTTTCTCTTTAATTTCTGGCCTTTGGATCGTGTGCCACGTATCCCGCTCCGCCCGGCGCCTTGGTATTAACCAACGTGCAACTTCATGCCCCGGAAACACTCACAACCGTTTCTATGCCGTACCTTCCATTTTTCACCGTTGGATCAAACGCCACATCCCACATTCCGTTGGGCTTTCTGGCTTTAACCCTCGTGCAGCTTTAATCTCCGGAATCATCCATAGCCGTTGATGTGATCGCCCGTCATTCATCAGCCGTCAGATCTGTCGACGTCTACCCAATTCCGCTGGGAGTCTGGGACTTATCTCCCGTGCAATTTCACTCCCCAGAACTTATAATAACCGTTGATCTATCCCGCTTTTATTTCCGTCCGTCAGATGTGTCATTGGATAACAAATTCCGCTGGGCCTTTTGGACTTATCCACGTGCAGGTTTCGCTTCCAGAATCACTCTCATCCCTCGATATGATCCGACCTCGCCTCTCCGCCGTTGGATTGAGAGAAGGATACACCATTCCGCCAGACTCCATTTTCTTAACCAACTCGTGCCTTCACAAGGCGGATTTGATGTGAACCGTGGATCTGCCCAGGACCACTTTATAACCTTTGATCTGTGCAGCTGGTTAAAATCCGGAACTTGTCTTATCTTCCTTGCATGTTGCGAAGGGCGGGGGGAATACCAACCATTGATTTTCTTCCTTCCTTCATCGCGGCCTGGGCTCTTTGGCAAATTGATCGATATTTTGACTATCATTCCACCCTTGCACTATATCCTTTAACCAAAGTATTTAAACAACATTACCTTATCTCCACTATGGTCTTATTTCTCCCTTTGTTAAATATAGGTGTTAACAGGAGGGTTCAGGCTTCAACTGTCTCTAGTAAGACACCAAACTCGGTTCTCATCCCAAGGAAATGCGAGGGTTTTAAGGGAATAATCCTATGGGAGAGAGAGCGTGTTGGGTTTGATTTGTATTAAGTTAATCTCTACAAGATTTAGGGGCTATTTTCCTGTGTTGGTCGTATGGCATTGCTCATCATTTCTATTACCCTTTTTAATTCCTTACAGGATTTGGATGGTTGAGGGTTTTTCTATCTGTAATTGTATGAGTATTATGACTTCAAGGGTTTAATCCCTTAGGGTTTTAAAAGTGTATAAATCTCTGTTATGAATAGAATACAGAGGGTTTATGCCCCTTTCTCTTTGTTTGCAAGGATTTGGATACTATTTAAGTTCAGGGTTTATATATATATATATGTGTGTGTGTGTGTGTGTGTGATCTTTTTTTTTGTAATCCTCCTTTGATTATTGTTGGCAGGCATTTTTGGGGTAAGATAGATGTCCAATAGCGTGGATGTTGTGCAAGGTGGAAAACGGCGTGCAAGTCAGATTTACAATATTTTGTGTATTTTGGTCATATTTTATAGATTTGGACCGCATTTTGTGGATTGTGGTCATTATTTTGTAGATTTTTTTAAGAAGAAGTTAGGCAATTGGTTTAATGGACCACCAATGTAAAGGCACAAGCCTATAAGTAGATGTAGAATTGCAAGTGTTAAATATTCTTAGCTTTTGTGGACTGCTTAGTCTTCTTCTGAATTTTTTGGATACATGTATGTGAGCTGAAGAAATGATTTGGAGAATTTGTGTTTTGCTGCGAAGGTTAATATGACATGACGGAGATTGAGAAGAACCACTGTGTCTTTTACTATCTTTATGTTTTCCTATTTTCCGTTGTTTATATGTGAATACGATGTGTAATTGTGAATGATGCAATGTTTCCCTGTTGTGAATGAAGATATACTGTTAGATCTATTTATGCTTCAATGTATCTATTGCAATCTAAGTATGTTGATTCTGAACCACTGAATGATGAAACGATTCTGTCACAGTTAAATCCTATAATGACACGGAAAGGGAATTATTTAGCGCACCAAGAGGTAGTTTTATGTTGTCTTTACAATTGTCTATTAATATGCTCATTTGTGCAAAAGGAATATTGAAGATGAACTCCGTCGAGCAGAACTCTAATGCGAGGAGGCTTCGGGTATCGCGAAGATGAGGGTTGGATGGAATGATACGGGGTAGATGGATGGAAGTTACGACAGTCATACTATGAAGGAAGCCGAGGAAGGAAGTGGTCTTACGAGAGGAGGAGCAAGGTTTCGGCAAGAGAAGAGGCAGAGGATAGGAGATATTCCTGTTGCAACCAAGATGTGAGGCCACGAAGGAAGACCACAAGGGACAAAGCGACCCTATAGTGATGAAGGATACAATCATGCTACGCCCGAGCCTAAGGAAAGGATGACCCAGAGTAACAACATACCCACACCTGCGTGTACTTCGCCACACTTAGGAAGAAACATGAGTTCGACACTGACTTGTCCGAAGTGTCAACAACACTCTAATAGTAGCGAATCAACGACTGTAGGAAGAAGGCCTAGCATGGTGGGAGATGATGCAAAGTTACTCCTATTCCATGGAAACATGACTGAGGATCCTGAGCAATGATGGTTCTTGCGTGAAGCAATGTTGACTGTCAAACAAACTACAGATGATGAGGTCAAGAAAGGTCAATTGGCGACGACCCTTAGAGGTCGCATACTGGATTGGTTCATGAAATTTGTACAAGTTCCTACGGGGACTTTAGCAAAAAATATGGCTGAAGTCAGAAAAGAATTGATTGAAGAATTCAGAAAACCGAAATCTGAAGCTCAATACATCACAAAACTAAAAGAGATTAAACAATACCTGAATGAGACTGTCTGGGATTTCGATAAGCGATTTAAGACGTTAATGGAAAGAGTCAGTTTTGAGATGAGTGATATTCAGCATAAGGAATTGTTTATCGTGATGTTACTATCTCATATCATACTACCATTGATGCAACAAAATAGTGTGACACAGAGTGAGGCTCTAGAGATTGCGATAAAGTTAGAAGCTTCACCTATTGGCGAGAATGTAGTCGGTATGAACCAGATTTAAATGAAACTGGAAAATCTGACTCTCCAGTTGCAAGATATCAAGAAAGGAAAAGAGCATCATGAGGAAGTGTGGTGTACTCGATGTCGCATAGAGGGACATCATAAGGATAAGTTCCTGGATTTTTTAAACTACCTGTTGTCGGGAGCGCCAAATCCATAAAGTTATGGCGGTATGCCAAGGTGTCGTATCTACCAAGTTTATGGGCATCGACACGAAGATTGTAGATATATGCAGAATATGGTCACGAAGCGGATGAACTCATAGTTCACATTTTTCCAGCCTGTTGGGCATGAAGATAAGGATTTTCGCGCATATGATCTACTTTAGGCCAGAACAATGGGCATGTACTATGTGAAGGGAGAGGACCATCGAACGGTACAACAACCACAGCCGCAGGTGGTACAACCACCACCTCAACCATAGTTTGTACCACAGCCACAACCGCAGATGGAGTTTGTACCACAGCCACAACCACAACTGTAGATTGTGCCACAATTGTAACTGTATTTTGTGCCACAACCATAGTACAAATGCAGATGACTCCGCAGCAGCCATAGTATGTTCAACTGCAGCATTATGTCCAACAATAGACGAATTCTCTGCAACAACAATTCAATCAACCGCAAAATTGGCAGTAAGGAGGATTTCGTGAAGGATTCTAAGGAGGACGAGGTGGAGGCTTTGGTCGAGGAGGAGGACGAGGTTGCGGACCAGTGCAATGTTATAATTGCAAAGTGCTGGGACATTGTTAGAGATATTTCCTACAATTGCAATCACGGTGTACTTATTGTATCGTTGTTGAACACACTATTGAGAACTGTCCACAGCTGGTCACGAGGTGGCAGGAAGGAAATGTTTCGCAGTTATAGAACCAGAACCATAAATAGTTGCAGAACCAGAACCAGAACCAGATTCAAAATCAAAACCAACCTGCAAATTAGAATGTCAATCAACCCGTGAAGCTGCCATTGAACCAGAATCAAGGGCCGACGGTTGCGATGATCTCAGTAGAACGACGGACGTAGGATGCCTATGTTGTTGTTATTACTCACAAAGGTGCGACGACGAGAGAAGATAGCCCATTTCCACAAATCTGGTTAGCTAGAAAGAAGAAGGTGTAGTTCGATGTTGATATTGAGAAAGATACATTCTTGGAAGCACAGATGCAATGAGAAGAGATCCAAGTAAGTTGCATGTTTATGAAATGCCAGCTGCTTTTGATTCAATTTCAGTTGCAGGGCCATCGCGATAGCATGGTGTCTTGCAGAACTTATTTGAAAGTTGCTTGTCACTGGCAAGGGATCCCAATGCTCTTGCTCAAATTGAGAGTCTGTTACATCGACCTGCCAAGGGACAGAAGGAGTCCGCTATGAACTCTTTACATAAGAAAACAAAAGGAAAGGAGATGCACATGAATATTTAAATTAGAGATTATGAGGTAGATTCAGTCATCTTGGATCTAGGCTCATATGTCAATATTCTAATAAGGAATACATGGAAAAGGATGGGGATCCCCTAGTTGTTTGGTCCCTCATACAGTTGCAACTCGCTAACTAGGCCAGAGTAACACTGATTGGGTGAGCTCCACACCTTGCCATGGAAATTGAGGGGATGCAGACTTATGTTGATTTTGATGTTATTGACTTTGTTGATGGTAGAGGCTCCTATCTCGCATTGTTAGGGATTGGATGGGCCAATTACAAATTGGTGGTGGTTAATTTTAAGAAGAGAGTGATGACCTTTGAGAATCACGACATCATAGTCATAGCTCGTATGGATCCAACTAAAGGGCACAGGTATGTTGAATCGGTTATGGATGAAGCTATAAGAGGGTGGTATCATGCATATAACATTTCAGAAGATTACATCCACCCGATTATCAACGGAAACTTGGTTGGCACTGGAAGAATCATATGCATGAGGTATCGCTACGGAAGTCTGGCATAATTACTCAGTTGTTGTGTTGAGTCGCAACAAAGACAGTTGAGTTTCCAGTATATGAAGGAATACCTGAGTTATCGGAGTTTCTAGTGGAATTTGAGGATAAGGTGTCAGAACCGTAGCGATTATTGGCGTTGGATAAAGTGTTGAAGGATAATCCAGCATGTTGGTGGGATACCCATAAGAAGTTGATCAACGAGTGGTCGTGATGTCGAATATTGATGACCGTTCGCTTCGGCGATGCAAAAGAGTACCATACCAGAAGGTACGATGGGCAGAATGACCCTAGTGATCATCTGATTGAGTGTCAAACTTTGTGGGCATCGTGACCAAAGGATGAGTGGGTCCATGCTTTTGTCCACACGTTAGATGAGATGTCGTGGTCATGCTACGTATCAACAGAGTTGTGCAGAGAGATCACTCCTTGGGAGGAATTAAAGGTTTGCTTCACGCACAACTTCAATTTCACGAATACTAATTGAGTTATTCATAGTGCGTTGTAGCACATCTGCGACGTTGTTATGAAGGTAGTTCCAGTTGCATATCCAGTGGATCCACATGAGAAATGTCTGATGCAATCGATGATGGAATCCTATAATGTGACAAGAGGACTGGGTGATGAGGATGATCCGCAAAACATCAACATTCCAAAGAAAGAAGGGAGTCGAGATGTCACAGCACCTGACGTACCGACGGATCCAATGAATCAACCGTTAAAAATTTGGAATGTCAACATTGGGACAGAGGAGAACCCAAAGTTTGTGAATGCTGGCAACTAATGGGATGAAGAAACCATGGCAAAGATCACAGATATGTTGCATGAATTTCAAGATTTTTTTCCTACAAAGTTTTCTGAGATGAAGGGAATACTGGGAGACTTAGGAGAGATGAAGATTTCGCTGAAACCAGATGCGAATCTGGTAAGGCAACGACTGTATCACTTGAATCCACGATACAAGGAGAGGGTCAAGGCTGAGCTTGATAGAATGCTGGATGCTGGGATAATAGAGCCAGTTGAGGAATCAGAATGGATCAGCACCATGGTCGTGCAAGACAAGAAGACATATGAGGTTTGGATATAACACCCCGTTTTTGAACCCGTTTGCATTAAATATGTATATGATGTAAATATTGTATTTAATCGTGGTGTGGAGCTAAAGGAAAAAGGCCCACCATCGATTTAGCATTTTATGTTTTGGTGATTAAAAATCATTGCCGATGGTATTTCATGCTAGCCAGGCACATTATAATTTTGGACATCATGTAAATATGCAATTTAATTAAATACCCACAACTAGCTATGTCAATGCAAAATTAAAAGAGATGGGGGCATGATTTCCTAAGGATAAGGGGGGGGAGGGGAATACTCAAACCTTTGGGCCAATGGGGAAAATCCCAATGTCAAAGGAAGAACCCATCAAACTCTCAACTACTCATTTTGTCATTTGTGCCCAATCATTTAATTCTGCCAGAAATTGGTTGGGTTAGTTATTGCATGAGAATTGGCAAGGTATGGGAGTCATAATTTCGAATTTGGGGAAGCACCCATTTTTAGGAAATCGTTTTTTGACTTATGGGTCAAGTTATTGCCCAAAAATGCTGCCCATTCCCTCGCGCATTCACGTTTTTGTCTTCCCCACGTTTTTGGAGCTGTTGTGCATTCTCCATGGACGTTTTTGCAGTGTTCTTCATTTTTCCCATGGCTGGGAAGTGGTTTTGCTAACGTTCAATGGTTGGGATCTCTATTGGGTGTTTTTTTGTTGTTTCTACATTCCCGCGGTTGGTAATTTCATGTTTTCAGTGTTGCACATCCAATGGGGAACACATCCACGAATTTAGGGATCGAGGAACTCATTTTTCCCACGTGAAGCCATAGAACGTTTCTGAAAATCAAATTGCTCTCTTAGGGTCATTTTCCCCCATCTGCAAATTCGTTTTTGGCTCCCAAGTTGTTTTTACTCAACACAGAATTTTGTATATTACTGTGTGTGCATATTTTTCTTTGATCTGAATTGGTTGGGAGTGGAATTGGTTCTAAACTAGCTTGATAAACCTAGTGTATGAAGGAACCTCACAGGTAGATCTAGAGGGGTTGGTTTCTTCTTTGCACACCCTGAATAACACTGGAATGGAAGGCATATCCTGAGGGACTTTGTGGCAGAGCAAGGGATGCTTCCTTGTGTTGGGTGTGTAGATGTTTAGGATTCAATCCATATCTGGTGCAGGTTTCCATATCTCTAGGATTGAGCTCACTAGCTTAGCAATTCAACCTTCCACCTCCCTAGCATCCTAATAAACACAACTATGTTTGGCTTGGTTGAATTTTGATATACCTTTGGCTATGTGTGAGCCTTCTAGTGTTACCTTAATCCTTGTGGGAATCATGCCCAACTCAAGGGTGGCAGTGTTGCTGAGAGATTAATGAGCACACTGGCCTATGGTTGGGTGGAATGTTGCAGCAACATAGCTGGTTGCGGGACGAGCTTCTTTCAAGATAAGTATTCTTGTCTATTTTATCTCTGCAACTGTATGTGTTTATGAATTAATATGAACATGTTAAATGCTTGAATGAAATGTATTTTTCTTCTGTCGTATGATAATAATTTATGCATTTGTGTATGTTTCCATCTCAATGCATTTTTATTTTATGTTCATGGGGCTAGATTGCCCGAATTAATAGTAGCATAGTCACGTCCTCCCTCTTGTAGAAGGGTGGGGACGTGACATCGCATTTGTGTTGATCTTAGAAAATTTGAATAATGCATGTCTACATGATCCATTTTCGACACCATTCACTGATGAGGTGCTAGAAGGAGCGGGCAGTCAAGAAATTTACTCATTCACAGATGGGTTTTCTGGCTATCACCAAATTAAGACCACGAAAGAAGATCGCCATAAGACAACATTTGTTACTAAATGGGGATTTTTTCAATACATTGTGGTGTAGTTTGGACTGAAGAATGCACCTACGATATTTTCCCAGATTGTTGTCGATGCATTCAAGGATTTTATTCAGAATTTTCTAGCAGTTTATATGGACGGCTAGAAGGTTTATGGATTGATCAGGGACCATCTGGAGAACCTACGACTGATGCTAAAATGATGTCAATAGCACTAGATCATGCTGAACTCAACGAAGTGTATTTTATGTGCACATTTTGGAATGCTGTTGGGACACATTGTTTGCAAGCAAGGACTGTTGGTTGACCCATCAAAGATTGTGTTGATTTTAAGCTTGCCACCACCTACAAATGTGAAGCAACTTAGAGAGACACTAGGACACATTGGATACTACCACAATTTCATCCGTGGTTATGTTGCGATCACATTCCCTATGGAGAGGTTGCTAAACAAGGATGCGGCATTGGTATGGATCCAAGAGTGTCAAGAAAATTTTGATATACTGAAGACCGAGATGGCTTCCACGCCAATACTAGTTTTTCGTGATTGGAATAAGGAGTTTAATGTCCATGTGGATGCATCATCAATTGCACTAGGTGTGGTGTTGGCACAGCCAGGGGAAGGATATCTTGATCACCCGATTGCTTTCGCTAGTCGAAATTTGTCGTCTATGGAGAAAAACTATACTACAACATAAAGGGAAGGTTTGGAAATAGTATATGCATTGTAGAAGTTTCAACATTACCTACTGGGAGGTCATTTCAAGATGTTCACAGACCATTCTACTTTGAAATAACTGGTCAATAATCCTGTGTTTGGGGGGAAGATATGTCATTGGCTTCTTCTCTTTCAGGAGTTTGATTTTGAGATAATTGTGAAGCTGGGTTGCTTGAATGCGAGCCCAGATCATTTATCGTGAATTGAGACAGGTGAAGAACCAACGAACATTGAAGATGAATTGCCAAATGTGTAACTATTCAGAGTTGAGATGGTTGATGATTATTATGAGCAAATAATTCAGTTTTTGGTGATGGGAACAACACCTGAGGATCTTACTACAAGTCAGAAGAAGCAGTTGGTCGTTAAGGCCGTGGATTTCCAGTTGATCATTGGATACCTCTATAAGTTAGGACCGGATGAGATCTTAAGGCAATGTGTCATACCACATGAATAAGGGCATATATTGGCAAAGGCACATGCGGGAGTTGTCAGTGGACACTATGGAGGTTGAGCTACTGCCAGGAAGGTGCTCTGCGCAGGGCTGTGGTGGCAGACTCTCAATAATGATGCGACAAATTATGCGCAGACTTGCAATGTCTATCAAATAACTGGAAAACCATCAAGGAGGGATGAGATTCCATTAGTACCTTAGATAACGTTGTAGCCATTTGATAAATGGGCTGTGGACTTTATGGGACCACTCAACCCACCTGGGAAGAGAACCAGTATGCGGTACATAATTACAGTGACAGACTATTTGACAAGATGGGAGGAGGTCACACCTATTGTAGATTGCACCATTGCGACAGCAGTGAGGTTCCTGTTTAACAACATTCTGACTCAGTTTGGGTTCCCAAGGATATTGATGAGCGATTAAGGATTCACTTCATCAATCGTTCAGTCATCGCATTGACAGAGGAGCTTCAGATACAACATAAGAAGAGTACCCCATATCATCCACAAGAAAATGGGATAGTGGAGGCGTTCAACAAGGTGTTGGAGCATGCGCTTACAAAGGTATGCAATGCGAACCATGATGAATAGGATTTGAAAATTCCATGTGCTTACAAAGGTATGCAATGCGAACCATGATGAATAGGATTTGAAAATTCCAGAAGTCTTGTGGGAATATCGCACCACTTGCAAAAGATTGATAGGCCAGACACCGTTCAAATTAGTGTATGGGAAAGAGGCAGTCATACCGATGGAGTACATTATTCCAAGTTTGTGCATAGCACCAACAACAGGCATGGATAATGAAGCAGCATTAGAATAACGCTTGGCACAATTGGTGCAGCTTGAGGAAGACCACTTTGTTGCAGGCTTTCACTAGCGCGTTGAGAAGCATCGACAAAAATATTAGCATGCTCGACATATTAAGAACAAACAGTTTCAACAAGGAAACTTGGTGCTGATGTATGACAAGTTCGCCAAACATCCAGGTAATTTACAGATGCATTGGCTAGGCCCATATCTCATTAATTACATTACTTCAAGAGGTGCAGTACAACTGCAATAGTTAAACGGTGCGATGCTTCCAAAGCTAGTGAATGGCACCAGGTTGAATCCCTACATGATGGGCCCAGAGCCTCCCGATGCTTGAGGCACTGTGTGATCGAAAAAAAAAATATGAGGATATGATGCTAGTTAGGAGGATGGTGCACCATGAAGAAGTGGATGTGCAAGTATAAGATTCAGTATCACATGTAGGGAGTCATGTCGTGACAGTTGCATGGCCACGAAAATGTCAAATAAACAATAAATTGGGTAGCTAAAACAGTTAACCGACGACACTCTTGGATGAGATGTGTATTAATGATGGATCTGACGGTTGGATTAACAGGATCGACGATGGATTCGGGCGATTAATGCATGATTTGGTCATAATGATGAAAAATGATCGTAATGATTTGGTAATAATGGGAGGAAGATCAATTCGGTGCTATAAGAAGTGGTCGAACGCGGTCGGAATTCACCATTTTTCAAGTGTGACTTGTTGAGACAGTTGTAGAGTTTTTGTAGTGAGTTGTGCCATCAAGTCGCAGAGTGTAATGAGGTTGAGGTACCTGTAGTAAACTTGGAGGCACTAGTGCGGCATGCTGAGTGAGACGGTTACAGTTGATATTTCAAGCAAGAGATATTTATCAGTCATTTGGGTACCCATTGAAGAAGAAATTGCAAGTATGCCGGTGGGTTCATCATCAGTTCCAAATAAGAAGAGGGGGGCGTAGTGGCAGAAGTCCCCGGTTTAGAAGAAGCGACAGACTAGAATGTTTGCACAGGAACAGGAGGAAGTACTCACACAGACGGGTCCATCGACTTTAGGGGATGAGGAATCATCACCCCGCGCAGGGGTATCTACTGTGGATATCCCTAGGTATGTGCCTCCCTATCGGCCAGATGCGAAGCCCAGGAAGATGACAAAGAACCAGAAGTACCCAGTTAGGATGTCGATGATACCACATGGCATGATATGTACCAGGGAAATTGTGCCCTCGCTCACGCGGATGAAATACGAGGACCATGATATGCTCACATCGCAAGAGATTACTAGAGAACCGTATCTACCCACAGCATAGGTAGGCGGCAGCCCAATAACGCGAATTCCACATGGATGGGCGTGAGTTTTGGCGATATCGAGATTGTTGGGACTGATCAACATGCTGCATTTTGGGTGGTTGAATGATTCAAATGCATGCGTTAGGCACCTCCTGGCGTGCTTCCATGGAGGGATTTTGTGGATGGATTGGCCGATCACAGTCACTATGGCACTTATTTTAGATATCACAGGGCTTCCCAAGGACAGGCATAACCCATTGAAGTATTTTATGGGGAAGACAACAATAGAAGGTTGGCTGCAGAGCTAAAGAAAAGATATAACCTACAACGCAATGGACGAGCATACTGCATTGACAGTATAAACGAGCCAACAGTTCGTATTGCGGTGAGGATTCTGGATAGCAAGGTTGTCAGAATTAACAGACCCAACCAATGAAAATTATGGGTCATCTCCTACACAGAGAAGTGTGCACAAGGGGTGCAATCAACTAGCCACTATTTTTGATGAACCAGTTGATGGATGGCCGCACTTGCAATCCAGGCGGGGCAACGACCGTTTGCATACAGCTGGTTGCTTGTTTTGATTGCACTGGTAGCTTGGATGGAGCTGGACAAGTATCAGGGGATGGACGTAGATGTAATGAAATTTTGTAAAGGTGCACAATACCGGAACCTTTGGTATGTGAAGAAAAGGGAGCGACTGAAGGACTGTGCAATTCATTTTTGGATATACTGGAAGGCGTTGTAGGATGCAGCAGTGAAGGTTCCGCGACTGACAGAAGAATTCATGGTGAAGTATCAGTGAGTTCTTTGGTTTACAATTGGGTTGCATGCCATTCATGTGCAGGCGTGAGGAGAACATGATAAACAATGGCTTCCAATGACATATAAGGTTTCTGATGTGGAACTGGAGGCTATTGTTGATGATTGACCCATGGAGTGGAGGGAAAGGGTCAGCCTCGAGGAAGTGTCGATGATTCCATTGACTAATGCACTGGTAGATCCTGTGCCTGACCCACTGAGTGATCACGACTCTGATGAAGCATCAACATGAACCCCCACATATTCAAATGCAGAGCGGAAGTTTGAGGAATCCCGTACGAAGAAAAGGTAGGTTCGGGGTGCGACCAACAACACAACAGCTATGACTGAGGGGATGTTGATTCGTATTATCGACTTCGTTACAATAGAAATTGATGCAGCAGGAGAACAGATGAAGAAGTATTAATTCTTGCACATGATCTAGGAACTAAGATTCAATCTCATCAAAGAATTATTAACAATTACACATGAATTGGAAATTTTCAGGAACTAAATAAGTTTCCTCTCTGTATATTATATAAACAATAAAGGATTACAATTCCCATGCATGAGCCATAGCTTAACTCAATGAAGAATTTGAATAACTAAGGGACAATTCGAATTCCCATGCATGAGTCTAGCTTAACTGACTATTTTCCATGCAATACCACTCAGTTAACCACTTGACAAAAAACCTTAATTGACTCACCAATCCTAACTGAAGTTGGAGTGCAATAAATGACTTAATCTCAACTGAAGGAGATCAAACACATGTCATAGAAACCAACCATCAAGTGCTAGTACTGCATGACTCCAATAAACCTTGATGAGGTTAACTGAAGCTGAACTGACCATCAGAAGTTGGTGAAGGTGCCTAGTTCACTCCAGTTCATTAAATAATAATAAAATAATCAATAAATAATGATTAAATAATATATTTAATGCATGGAGGCGCCTTAACTGACTGTAACTAATTGGTTGAACTGAAAGTAACCCCCAGTTAGCAATTAGGTGCATGAATGTCAACCAGATCACCCCTGGAGTGCTCCAGTTAGCCTCCTTGACTATAGGAAAGGCTAAGTTAGCCTCCTTGACTGTAGGTAGGCGTTGA
>LPNX010883200.1:359191-375869 GCA_001517045.1 Pseudotsuga menziesii | reverse complement strand
GAAGTTGGAGTGCAATAAATGACTTAATCTCAACTGAAGGAGATCAAACACATGTCATAGAAACCAACCATCAAGTGCTAGTACTGCATGACTCCAATAAATCTTGATGAGGTTAATTGAAGCTAAACTGACCATCAGAGTTGGTGAAGGCGCCTAGTTCACTCCAGTTCATTAAATAATAATAAAATAATCAATAAATAATGATTAAATAATATATTTAATGCATGGAGACGCCTTAACTGACTGTAACTGATTGGTTGAACTCAATATTTAACACAAAACTCAATATTTAACACAAATAAACATATTTAACCATATAAGATTAGATATTCTAGTTGAAGATGTTTTATACCACGAATAAGCTAAAAATATAATAGTCAATATTGTTTAAAAAAAATAAAAGATTCAAACCCTGAACAATAAACTAATGTAAATAGTATGAACGATTAAGTTCAGAGGATACTCTTTACAAACAATTACATAACTATTAACAATTTACCATAAAATCCTGTAATAGTATTTTCCTTTAAAAGACATACAGTGAAGAAAATTCTTCAAATATCAGATTTCATGAATCTAGGTATGAACCAAGACTTAATACAAATACATTTAGCAATCCTGAAATTACAGAGGAAACACTTAAGAAAATAAGTATTAAACCTATAATTTTAACATATAAAACTTAAATTGAAGGTTAAACAATGGTCGCAGGACGCTGAGACGATTAACCATCTCCATCTGTTCAAAAACCCCATGCAATTTTTATAAATACCTTATACGTTGGTAGTCACAGAGAAAGGATTTCGAATTTGCATCCAAGTGCAGTGGTCATAATAGCGTCTGTTTGATAACATCAAAAACAATTTGGTAAATATATTTTTTTGCCAAAAGATATCAACTTAGAATAGGGTCATATTTTAAACTTTTCTTTAATATACGAAGGCTTTAACAGATCCAGAGTAATACCAACTCCATCGCAAAATCTGTGAAAGAAAACATGATTTAATTAAATGCTAAATATCTGCTTGAAAATTTTTAAAACCATCCGTCTAATTTAATAAACAAGTTAAGATTTTTCTTACCTAATAAGAAATTATGCAAGGGTTCAAGATAGAGATTCCACGACCCAGTAAAGGCCTGAATGTATTTTTAAACTGGGCATATTTTAGTTCGTTTTATAAAACGTTTAAAAAAAAACAAAATGGGTGATATTGTTAGGAACATAATCTAGAGAGTTGCTCTACCTACAATATGTAAGAAAACATCTATCAATAAGTTTTAAATAACATAAAACGAATTTAAAAGAAAAATCCAGGATTCTTGGGTTCGTAGCTTACCCAAAACGAAAAGTCTTCAAATAAAAACTCGTAGGATCTTTAATCCATGATTTTACAACCTGCACAGAAAATATGAGTATTATAATGTCTGCATTTTAAAAACAATAATGAAAAACTCGAATGACTGTGTTATATACCTTGGCAACAAAAAAGAAGTTTTATCTCTTGATTTAAGACTACAAAACCTTCCCAACACTGTTTTAACATTACCCAGAACCATATCAAAATATTAACCATAAAACCCTTCACGAGCAGTTACAGGTGACCGGCATTTCCTAGTCAAGCTTCCTCTATGGAATTGCACCTTTTGTTTGTGAATGTTTTCATCCTTAGCATGGATCCTAGTTTTATCAGACATGAAGGATTGTTATAGTTATTTAGCATGATCGATGCATCGCAAGTATTTAATGTTGATTTAGCATGAATGCTTAGCATTAGTATCAATGTCTTTGTAAGCATTCATATGGCATTAGACCTAGGGTTGTTGGCTTACTTAGCACCCTGCAAATGCATAATTTGTGTTCTATGTGCAAAGATATGACACAATTTTATATAATTAAAACCTAGTGTTTAAATACACATAGACCGTGGTTATTATTTCAAAGTATTGATACATATTGTTGGAGTGGAGTCCTAGCAGGCACTCTTAATGAAAATTGTGGTCAACACTTTCATGGTGGCATAAACTATGGTAACTATGGTTTAATTAATAGTCATGACATTGTTTCAATGGTAATTTTATGGCACTTACAACATGTCTAGAATGTTCCATGTGAAGGAATTATCTTATTCCAACTACTAGTAGAGAAGGGACCCGTGTTTAACATGCATGTTTCCTTCCAAGTTGGATGTTGTGTTTAATTTTGGTACTTTCTCATTAACGCAACAAGGTTTTGATTCCCCTTTTCACATGTTGTCATGTTTGTAAAGCTCATTGTCGAGATGGGGTTTTGGCTCTTCCAGGACAGAGCCCGACTCTTATGGATTGTAGTCTGTGGCAGTCAATTGGTAGCCCCAAACTGTGTGTTGGGTAAATTGTTTCCTTCTTTTTTTAGGGAGTAAGATGAATGGAGCAATGGACTCATTCCTTCAGGATTTGAATTGCATGTTCACTCATAATTTTGTCGGTTAGTGTTTCTAGTTACTATTGTACATTCGTGGTTCTCTTATGTACATGGATGTGAATGTGATGGCTTAAAGGATCAAATCCCATCGTGGCTCTTGTTCAACGTTCATAAGGTAAGCACATTTTGATTTTTCATTATTATTTTTATTAGGCAATGTTTGTTTAATTTATTACAGTTTCTAACTCTAAATATTTTGCAAAGTTTGCAGATCTTACCTAGTTTCGAAGAGTGGTCAATTTCTTGGTGGGAGGGTTCGGGCTTCAACTGTCTCTAGTAAGACACCAAACTCAGTTCTCATCCCAAGGAAATGCGAGGGTTTTAAGGGAATAATCCTATGGGAGAGAGAGCGTGTTGGGTTCAATTTTCATTAAGTTAATCTCTGCAACATTTAGGGGATATCTTCCTCTATTGGTCGTATGGCGTTGCTCATCATTTTTGTTACCCTTTTTAATTCCTTACAAGCTTTGGATGGTTGAGGGTTTTTCTATCTGTAATCATATGAGTATTATGACTTCAAGGGTTTAATCCCTTAGGGCTTTAAATGTGTATAAATCTCTGTTATGAATAGAAAACGGAGGGTTTAAGCCCCTTTCTCTTTGTTTGCAAGGATTTGGATACTATTTAAGTTCAGGGTTTATATATATGTGTGTGTATGTGTGTGTGTGTGTAATATTTTTTTTTGTAATCCTCCTTTGATTACTGTTGGCAGGCAGTTTTGGGGTAAGATAGTTGCGTGATAGTGTGGATACTGTGCAAGGTGGAAAACGGCGTGCAAGTCAGATTTACAATATTTTATGTATTTTGGTTATATTTTGCAGATTTGGACCGCATTTTGTGGATTGTGGTCATTATTTTGTATATTTTGTTAAGAAGAAGTTAGGTAGTTGGTTAAGTGGACCACCAATGTAAAGGCATAAGCCTATAAATAGATGTAGAATTGCAAGGTTAAATCTTCTTAGCTTTGGTGGACTGCTTAGTCTTCATATAAACTTTTTGGATACGTGGATGTGAGCTGAAGAAATGCTTTGGAGAATTTGTGTTTTGCTGCGAAGGTTAATATGACATGACGGAGATTGAGCAGAACCACTATGTCTTTTACTATCTTTATGTTTTCCTATTTTCCGTTGTTTATATGTGAATACGATGTGTAATTGTGAATGATGCGATGTTTCCCTGCTGTGAATGAAGATATACTGTTAGATATGTTTATGCTTCAATGTATCTATTGCGATCTAAGTATGTTGATTTTGATCCACTGAATGATGAAACGATTCTGTTAATGCATAGTCTGAACAATTAGATCTGTTGAGTAATGTTGCGCTGAATTGATAAGTAGATGCACTGTCCTCCTTCATACTACGGAAAATTGGTTCCGACAACTCTCCCTTGAACATCTCGGGTGAGACATCATCTGCTCTGCAGGTGTTGCCAAATGGGGTAAAACTTGTCTGGGTCGGTGCTCAGGAAGATCACGGTGGTTTGGGTGTCAACAAAGAGGGAAACCCTATTGAATGGGTTTGTGTCAACAAATGGTTCCGTTGTAGTCTAGTTAGTCAAAATACTCGGCTCTCACCCAAGAGACCCGGGTTCAGGCGAAGATTGGGTTTCGTTTCCAGGACCTTAGTGCGAAGAGGAGGGAAGACATGCTGTGGCATCTGACAAGACCGAAAATCCAATATTGGTTTGACCAAAAGATACAGGAGTTGCTGAGAAAGAGAATCAGAACCCTATACTGATGACGGATTAGTGGTTGGAAGAGTACCTGCATAACGGTCCACACGAGTAATTTTTCTCTAAGTTTTCGATCATCTTGTATGAGTGGTTGGCACGATTGACATATCAAAAACCAAATTTCCAAGGAGGTGAACCAACTAGCTGGACCCTAGAACTAATCCAACAATTGTAGGAGGTAGACAACAAAGCATCAAGGGTTGTTGAATTCTGGCTTGAAAGTATCTTGGAGGGCTATATCATTGAGTTCGTAGTTGACACAGTTAAATCCTATAGTGACGTGGAAAGGGAATTCTTTAGTGCACCAAGAGGTAGTTTTATGTTGTCTTTACAATTGTCTATTAAGATGCTCATCTGTGAAAAATGAATATTGAAGATGAACTCTGTCGAGTAGAACTCTAGTGTGAGGAGGCTGCAGGTATCGCAAAGACGAGGGTTGGATGGAATGATATGGGGTAGATGGATGGAATTTACGACAGTCATACTGTGAGGGAAGCCAAGGAAGGAAGTGGTCTTACAAGAGGAGGAGCAAGGTTTCGGCAAGAGAAGAGGCAGAGAATAGGAGAGAGTCCTGTTGCAACTGAGATGTGAGGCCACGAAGGAAGACCACAAGGGACAAAGCAACCCTATAGTGATGAAGGAGACAATCAGGCTATGCTCGAGCCTAAGGAAAGGATGACCCAGAGCAACAACATACCCACACCTGCGTGTACTGTGCCACACTTAGGAAGAAACACGAGTTCGACACCGACTTGTCCAAAGTGTCAACAACACTCTAATAGTAGCGGATCAACGACTGTAGGAAGAAGGCCCAGCATGGCGGGCGATGATGCAAAGTTACTCCTATTCCATGGAAACAGGACTGAGGATCCTGAGCAATGATGGTTCTTGTGTGAAGCAGTGTTGACTGTCAAACAAACTATAGATGATGAGGTCAAGAAAGGTCAATTGGCGACGACCCTTAGAGGTCGCATACTGGATTGGTTCATGAAATTTGTACAAGTTCCTACGGGGACTCCAGCAAAAAATATGGCTAAAGTCAGAAAAGAATTGATTGAAGAATTCAAAAAATCGAAATCTGAAGCTCAATACATCACAGAACTAAAAGAGATTAAACAATACCTGAATGAGAATGTCTGGGATTTCGATAAGCGATTTAAGACGTTAACGGAAAGAGTCAGTTTTGAGATGAGTGATATTCAGCATAAGGAATGGTTTATTGCGACATTACTATCTCATATCAGACTACCATTGATGCAGCAAAATATTATGACACAGAGCGAGGCTCTAGAAATTGCGATGAAGTTAGAAGCTTCACCTATTGGCAAGAATGTAGTCAGTATGAACCAGATTTAAATGCAACTGGCGAATCTGACTCTCCAGTTGCAAGATATCAAGAAAGGAAAAGAGAACCATGAGGAAGTGTGGTGTGCTCAATGTCGCGTAGAGGGACATCATAAGGATAAGTTCCCAGATTTTTTAAACTACTTGTTGTCGGGAGCACCAAATCCATTAAGTTATGGTGGTATGCCAAGGTGTCGTATCTGCCAAGTTTATGGGCATCGACACGAAGATTGTGGATATATGCAGAACATGGTAACAAAGCGGATGAACTTATACTACACATTTTTCCAGTATGTTGGACATGAAGATAAGGATTGTCGCGCATATGATCTACTTTAGGCCAGAACAATGGGCATGTACTATGTGAAGGGAGAGGACCATCGGACAGTACAACAACCACAGCCGCAGGTGGTACAACCACCACCTCAACCGCAATTTGTACCGTAGCCACAACCGCAGATGCAGTTTGTACCACAGCCACAACCACAACTGTAGTTTGTGTCACAACCATAACTGTATTTTGTGCCACAACCATAGTACAATCAGATGCAGATGACTCTGCAGCAACCATAGTATGTTCAACTGTAGCATTATGTCCAACAACAGATGAATCCTCTGCAACAACAATTCAATCAACCGCAAAATCAGCAGCAAGGAGGATTACGCGAAGGATTCTAAGGAGGACAAGGTGGAGGCTTTGGTAGAGGAGGAGGACAAGGTCGTGGACCAGTGCAATGTTATAATTACAAAGTGCTGGGACATTATTAGAGAGATTGCCTGCAATTGCAAGCACGATGTACTTACTGTATCATTGTTGAACACACTATTGATAAATGTCCACAGCTGGTCGCGAGGTGGCAGGAAGGAAATGTTTTGCAGTTATAGAACCAGAACCAGAAACAGTTGCAGAACCAGAACCAGAACTAGATTCAGAATCAAAGCCAACCTGCGAATCAGAATGTGAATCAACCCGTGAAGCCGCCATTGAACCAGAATCAAGGGCCGACGGTTGTGACGATCTCAGCAAAACCAGGGATGCAGGATGTCGATGTTGTTGTTATTACTCATGAAGGTGTGACGACGGGAGAAGATAGCCCGTTTCCACAAATTCGGTTGGCTAGAAAGAAGAAGGTGTAGTTCGATGTTGACGTTGAGAAAGATACATTCTTGGAAGCACAGGATGTAATGAGAAGAGATCCGGGTAAGTTGCATGTTTATGAAATGCCAACTGCTTTTGATGCAATTTTGGTAGCAGGGCCATCGCGATAGCATGGTGTCTTGCAGAACTTCTTTGAATGTTGCTTGCCGCTGGAAAGGGATCCCGATGCTCTTGCTCAAATTGAGAGTCTGTTACATCGACCTGCCAATGGACGGAAGGATTCCGCTATGAACTCTTTACTTAAGAAAAAAAAAGGAAAGGAGATGCACATGAATATTCAGATTAGAGATTATGAGGTTGATTCAGTCATCTTGGATCTAGGCTCAGATGTCAATATTCTAATAAGGAAGACATGGCAAAGGATGGGGATCCCCCAGTTGGTTTGGTCCCTCGTACAACTGCAACTGGCTAACCAAGCCAGAGTAACACCGATTGGGCAAGTTCTGCACCTTTCCATGGAAATTGAGGGGATGCAGACTTATGTTGATTTTGATGTTATTGACGTTGTTGATGGTAGAGGCTCCTATCCTGCGTTTTTAGGGATTGGATGGGCCAATGACAACTTGGTGGTGATTAATTTTAAGAAGAGAGTGGTGACCTTTGAGAATCGCGACATCATAGTCATAGCTCCGATGAATCCAACTGAAGGGTGCAGGTATGTTGAACCGGTTATGGATGAAGTTGTAAGAGGGTGGTATCATGCATATAATATTTTAGAAGATTACATCCACCCGATTATCGACGGCAACTTGGTTGGCACAGCTCTAGCTCTGCGTCTTTTGACTTTGATGATGCTTTGGAGAATTGGAAGAATCAGATGCATGAGGTATCACTAAGGAAGTCTGGCATAATTACTTAGTTGTTGTGCTGAGCCGCAACAAAGACAATTGAGTTTCCAGTATATGAAGGACTACCTGAGTTATCGGAGTTTCTAGTGGAATTTGAGGATAAGGTGTCAAAGATTATTGGCGTTGGATAAAGCGTTGAAGGATAATCCAGCATGTTGGGGGGAGACCCATAATAAGTCGATCAACGGGTGGTCGCGGTGTCGAATATTGATGATCGTTCGCTTCGATGATGCAAAAGAGTACCATACCGGAAGGTACGATGAGCAAAATGACCCTAGTGATCATCTAATTGAGTGTCAGACTTTGTGGGCATCGTGACCAAAGGATGAGTGGGTCCATGCTTTTGTCCACACGTTGGATGAGATGTCGTGGTCATGCTACGTATCAACTGAGTTGCGCAAAGAGATCACTCCTTGGGAGGAATTAATGGTTTGCTTCACGCACAACTTCAGTTTCGCAAATGTTAATCGAGTTATTCATAGTGCGCTGCAGCACATCCACGACGTTGTTATGAAGGTAGTTCCAGTTGCATATCCAGTGGATCCGCATGAGAAATGTCCGATGCAATCGATGATGGAATCCTACAATGTGACAAGAGGACCGGGTGATGAGGATGATCCACAGAACATCAACATTCCAAAGAAAGAAGGGAGTCGAGATGTCACAGCACCTGACGTACTGACGGATCCAATGAATCAACCGTTCAAAATTCGGAAGGTCAACATTGGGACAGAGGAGAACCCAAAGTTTGTGAATGTTGGCAACTAATGGGACGAAGAAACCATGGCAAAGATCACAGATATGTTGCATGAATTTCAAGATTTGTTTCCTACAAAGTTTTCTGAGATGAAGGTAATGCTGGGAGACTTAGGAGAGATGAAGATTTCGTTGAAACCAGATGCGAAGTCGGTAAGGCAGCGACCGTATCACTTGAATCCACGATACAAGGAGAGGGTCAAGGCTGAGCTTGAAAGAATGTTGGATGCTGGGATAATAGAGCCGGTTGAGGAATCAGAATGGATTAGCACCAAGGTCATGCAAGACAAGAAGACATATGAGGTTTGGATATAACACCCTGGTTTTGAACCTGTTTGCATTAAAAATGTATATGATGTAAATATTGTATTTAATCGTGGTGTGGAGCTAAAGGAAAAAATCCCACAATCGATTTAGCATTTTATTTTTCGGCGATTAAAAATCATTGCCGATGGTATTTCATGCTAGCCAGGCACATTATAATTTTAGACATCATGTAAATATGCAATTTAATTAAATACCCACAACCAGCTATGTCAATGCAACATTAAAAGAGATGGGGGCGTGATTTCCTAAGGATAAGGGTGGGGAGCGGGGGGATATTCAAACCTTTGGGCCAATGGGGAAAATCCAAATGTCAAAGGGAGAACCCATCACACTCTCAACTACCCATTTTGTCATTTGTGCCCAATCATTTAATTCTACCAGAAATTGGTTGGTTTAGTTATTGCATGAGAATTGGCAAGGTATGGGAGTCATAATTTCGAATTTGGGGAAGCATCCGTTTTTAGGAAATCGTTTTTTGACTTATGGGGCAAGTTATTGCCCAAAAATGCTGCCCATTCCCTCATGCATTCACGTTTTTGTCTTCCCCGCGTTTTTGGAGCTGCTGTGCATTCTCCATGGACGTTTTTGTAGTGTTCTTCATTTTTCCCATGGCTGGGAAGTGGTTTTGCTAATGTTCTGTGGTTGGGATCTCTATTGGGTGTTTTTGTGATGTTTCTACATTCCCGCGGTTGGTAATTTCGTGTTTTCAGTGTTGCACATCCAATGGGGAACACATCCACAAATTTAGGGACTGAGTTAGTCATTTTTTCCCACGTGAAGCCATAGAACATTTCTGGAAATCGAATTGCTCTCTCAGGGTCATTTTCCCCCATCTGCAAATTCATTTTTGGCTCCCAAGTTGTTTTTCCTCAACACAGAATTTTGTATCTTACTGTGTGTGCATATTTTGCTTTGATCTAAATTGGTTGGGAGTGGAATTGGGTCTGAACTAGCTTGATAAACCTAGTGTATGAAGGAACCTCACAAGCAGATCTAAAGGGGTTGGTTTTCTTCTTTGCACACCCTGAATAACATTGGAATGGAAGGCATATCTTGAGGGACTTTGTGGCAGAGCAAGGGATGCTTCCTTGTGTTGGGTGTGTAGATGTTTAGGAGTCAAGCCATATCTGGTGCAGGTTTCCATATCTCTAGGATTGAGCTCACTAGCTTAGCAATTCATCCTTCCACCTTCCTAGCATCCGAATAAACCCAACTATGTTTGGCTTGGTTGAATTTTGATATACCTTTGGCTATGTGTGAGCCTTCTAGTGTTACCTTAATCCTTGTGGGAATCATGCCCAGCTCAGGGGTGGTAGTGTTGCTAAGAGATTAATGAGCACACTGGCCTATGGTTGGGTGGAACGTTGCAGCGACGTAGCTGGTTGCAAGATGAGCTTCTTTCAAGATAAGTATTCTTGTCTATTTTATCTCTACAACTGCATGTGTTTATGAATTAATATGAACTTGTTAAATGCTTGAATGGAATGTATTTTTCTTCTGTCATATGATAATAATTTATGCATTTGTGTATGTTTCCATCTCAATGCATTTTTATTTTACATTCATGGGGCTAGATTGCCCAAATTAATAGCAGCATAGTCACGTCCTCCCTCTAGTAGAAGGGTGGGGACGTGACATTGCATTTGTGTCGATCTTAGAAAATTGAATAATGCGTGTCTGCATTATCCATTTTCAACACCATTCACTGATGAGGTGCTAGAAGGAGTGGGCAGTCAAGAAATTTACTCATTCACGGATGGTTTTTCTGGCTATCACCAAATTAAGATCATGAAAGAAGATCGCCATAAGATAAATTTTTTACTAAATGGGGATGTTTTCAATACACTGTGGTGTAGTTTGGACTGAAGAATGCACCTGCGATATTTTCCCGAATTGTTGTCGCTGCATTCAAGGATTTTATTCGGAATTTTCTGGCAGTTTATATGGATGGCTAGAAGGTTTATGGATTGATCAGGGACCATCTAGAGAACCTACGAATGATGTTGAAATATTGTCAACAGAACCAGATCATGCTGAACTCAAAGAAGTGTATTTTCTACGCACATTTTGGAATGCTCTTGGGACACATTGTTTGCAAGCAAGGACTGTTGGTTGACCCATCAAAGATTGCGTTGATTTTAAGCTTGCCACCACCTACAAATGTGAAGCAACTTAGAGAGACACTGGGACACATTGGATACTACTGCAATCTCATCCGTGGTTATGTTGCAATCACATTCCCTATGGAGAGGTTGCTAAACAAGGATGCGGCATTGGTATGGATCCAAGAGTGTCAAGGAAGTTTTGATACATTGAAGGCCAAGATGGCTTCCATGCCAATACTAGTTTTTCCTGATTGGAATAAGGAGTTTAATGTCCATGTGGATGCATCATCAATTGTGCTGGGTGTGGTGTTGGCACATCCAGGGGAAGGATATCTTGATCACCCAATTGCTTTCACCAGTCGAAATTTGTCGTCTATGGAGAAAAACTATACTACAACATAAAGGGAAGGTTTGGAAATAGTCTATGCGTTGTATAAGTTTCAACATTACCTACTGGGAGGTCATTTCAAGATGTTCACAGACCACTCTGCTTTGAAATACCTGGTCAATAATCCTGTGTTTGGGGGGAAGATATGTCGGTGGCTGCTTCTCTTTCAAGAGTTTGATTTTGAGATAATTGTGAAGCTGGTTCGCTTGAATGTGAGCCCAGGTCATTTATCGCGAATTGAGATAGGTGAAGAACCAACGAACATTGAAGATGGATTGTCAGATGCGCAACTATTCAGATTTGAGATGGTTGATGATTATTACGAGCAAATAATTCAGTTTTTGGTGACAGGAACAACACCTGAGGATCTTACTACAAGTCAGAAGAAGTAGTTGGTCATTAAGGCCGTGGATTTCCAGTTGATCGTTGGATACCTCTATAAGTCAAGACCGGATGAGATCTTAAGGCAATGTGTCCTACCACATGAACAAGGGCATATATTGGCAAAGGCACATGTGGGAGTTGTCGGTGCACACTATTGAGGTTGTGCTACTACCAGGAAGGTGCTATGCACAAGGCTGTGGTGGCAGACTCTCAATAATGATGCGACAAATTATGCGCAAACTTGTGATGTCTGTCAAAGAACTAGAAAACCATCAAGGAGGGATGAGATTCCATTGGTACCTTAGGTAACGTTGTAGCCATTTGATAAATGGGTTGTGGACTTTATGGGACCACTCAACCCACCTGGGAAGAGAACCGGTATGTAGTACATAATTATAGCGATAAACTATTTAACAAGATGGGTGGAGGTCACACCTATTGTAGATTGCACCGCTGTGATAGTAGCAAGGTTCCTGTTTGACAACATTTTGACTCGGTTTGGGTTCCCAAGGATATTGATGAGCGATCAGGGGATTCACTTCATCAATCCTTCAGTCATCGCATTGACAGAGGAGCTTCAGATACAACATAAGAAGAGTACCTCGTATCATCCACAAGAAAATGGGATAGTGGAAGCGTTCAACAAGGTGTTGGAGCATGTGCTTACAAAGGTATGTCATGCGAACCATGATGAATAGGATTTGAAAATTCCAAAAGTCTTGTGGGCATATCGCACCACTTGCAAAATATTGATAGGCCAGACACCGTTCAAATTAGTGTATCGGAAAGAGGCAGTCATGCCGATGGAGTACATTGTTCCAAGTTTGTGCATAGCACCAACAACAGGCATGGATAATGAAGCAGCATTAGAATAACGCTTGGCACAATTGGTGCAACTTGAGGAAGCCCACTTTGTTGCAGGTTTTCACTAGCGCGTTGAGAAGCATCGACAAAAATATTGGCATGCTTGACATATTAAGAACAAACAGTTTCAACAAGGAAACTTGGTGCTGATGTATGACAACAAGTTTGCCAAACATCCATGTAATTTACAGATGCATTGGCTAGGCCCATAACTCATTAATTCCATTACTTCAGGAGGTGCAGTACAACTGCAACAATTAGATGGTGTGATGCTTCCAAAGCTAGTGAATGGCACCAGGTTGAATCCCTACAGGATTGGCCCAGAGCCACCCGATGCTTGAGGCACTATGTGATCGAAAAAAAAAAGATGAGGATATGATACTAGTTAGGAGGATGGCGCACCATGAAGAAGTGGATGTGAAATTATAAGATTCATTATCGCATGTAGGGAGTCATGTCGCGACAGTTGCATGGCCACGACAATGTCAAATAAACAATAAATTGGGTAGTTAAAATAGTTAACCGACGACACTCTCGGATGAGGCGTGTATTAATGATGGATATGACAGTTGGATTGATAGGATCAATGACGGATTCAGGCAATTAATGCATGATTTGGTCATAATGATGAAAAATGATCGTAATTATTTGGTAATAATGGGAGGAAGATCGATTCAGCGCTATAAGAAGTGGTCGAACGTGGTTGGAATTCACAATTGTTCAAGTGTGACTTGTTGAGACAGTTGTAGAGTTGTTGTAGTGAGTTGTGCCATCGAGTCATAGAGTGCAGTGAGGTTGAGGTACCTGTAGTAAACTGGAGGCACTGGTGCGGCATGCTGAGTGAGACGGTTACCGTTGATATTTCAAGAAAGAGATATTTATCAGTCATCTGGGTACCCATCAAAGAAGAAATTGCAAGTATGCTGGTCGGTTCATCATCCGTTCCAAAGAAGAAGAGGGGGGCGTAGTGGCAGAAGTACCTGGTTTAGAAGAAGCAACAGACTAGAACGTTTGCGTGGGAACGAGAGGAGGTACTCACACAGACGGGTCCATCGACTTTAGGGGATGAGGAATCATCACCCCGTGCAGGGGTATCTACTGCGGATATCCCTGGGTATGTGCCTCCCTATTGGCCAAATGCAAAGCCCAAGAAGATGACAAAGAACCAGAAGTACCCAGTTAGGATGTCGATGATACCACATGGCATGATATGTACCAGGGAAATTGTGCCCTCGCTCATGCGGATGAAATATGAGGACCATGATATGCTTGCATCGCAAGAGATTACTAGGGAACCGTATCTACCCACAACATACATAGGCAGCGACCCAATAACATGAATTCCACATGGATGGGCATGAGGTTTGGCGATATCGGGATTGTTGGGACTGATCAACATGCCACATTTTGGGTGGTTGAATGAAGCAAATGCATGTGTGAGGCACCTCTTGGCATGCTTCCATGGAGGCATTTTGTGGATGGATCGGCCGATCGCATTCACTACATGGTGCTTATTTCAGAGTTCACAGGGCTTCCCAAGGACAAGCCTAACCCATCAAAGTATTTTATGGGGAAAGACAATGACTGAAGGTTGGATGCAAAGCTAAAGAAAAGATACAACCTGCAGCGCGACGGACGAGCATACCGCATTGACAATATAAACGAGCCGACAGTTCGTATTGCGGTGAGGATTCTGGATAGCAAGGTTGTCAGAATGAACAGACCCAACCAATGTAAATTATGGGTCATCTCCTACACAGAGAAGTGTGCACAAGGGGTACGATCAACTGGTCGCTATTTTTGATGAACCATTTGACAGATGGCGGCATTTGCAGTCCAGGCGGGGCAGCGACCATTCGCATATAGCTGGTTACTCATTTTGATTGCGCTGGTGGCTTGGATGGAGCCAGACAAGTATCAAGGGATGGACGTAGATGTAACGAAAGTTTGTAAAGGTGCACGATATCGGAACCTTTGGTACGTGAAAAAAAGGGAGCGACTGAAGGACTATGCAATTCATTTTTGGATATACTGGAAGGCGCTGCAGGATGCAACAGTGAAGGTTTCACGACTGACAGAAGAAGTCATGGTGAAGTATCAGCGAGTTCTCCGGTTTGCAATTGGGCTGCATGCCATTCATGTGCAGGCGTGAGGAGAACCAGATAAAAAATGGCTTCCCGTGACATATAAGGTTTCTAATGTAGAACTGGAGGTTATTGTTGATGATTGGCCCATGGAGTGGATGGAAACGATCAGCCTCGAGGAAGTGTCGACGATTCCACTGACTAATGCACTGGTAGATCCTGTGCCTGACCCACTGAGTGATCACGACTCCGATGAAGCATCAACACGAACCCCCACATATTCAAATGTAGAGCGGAAGTTTGAGGAATCTTGTATGAAGAAAAGGTAGGTTCGGGGTGTGACCAGCAGCACAACACCTATGATTGAGGGGCTGTTGATTCGTATTATCGACTTCTTTACAATAGCAATTGATGCAGCAAGAGAATAGATAAAGAAGCAAGCAACAAATGGATTTGGTGAGGTAAAAAATCACCTTGACTCTTTAATTGATGCAATTTTGACTAAGGTGCTGGAGGCAGCTACTGTGCATAGGATTGGCTCAATCAACAATGGGACAGGGATTAGGAATGTGCGAATTCTGGTGCATGCGATCGAGACCAACAATGAGGATTTTAACACCTCACTGCGACAGTTAAAGGATATTTCTGTAGACATCAATGCATTTTCGACACAGACATTGGTGTATATGAAAAGGGTTGCCAATCAGGAGTTGGAGGATAGGGAATAAATTATTAGCAGTCAATTCTTGAGGCCACAGGAGAAAGAGGCAGCAACGCACAAAGAGATTGAGGCGTTGCAGAAGGAACAAGAGAGGTTGATTGAGGAGAATTCCAAGGCAATTATGGAGATGAAAAAGGACCAGGACCGCCTGACAATGGAAAAGGTGCAACTCTAGGACAATAATTTATGATGCTTGTTAGCACATATTCGAGAGCATGGTGAAGATGGACGTGGTGGGAAAAGCAAAGCTGCTTAGGGTTTTCATTGCACAATTTAAGAGTGACAATGCGGAATTGTAGGACTTGGTACATCCAGACACACCACCAAAGAAAGTTGTGGAGAGGAAAAGCACCAGTGAGGACTTAGCAACGCAGCTAGACGAAATGGAGCAAGAAGCAAAGCAAGTAACTGATGAGACTACACAATTTTGGGGCAGTGTAGTCCAGGACTAGCAGTTGGAGCAACTGACCACGAAGCTACAGGAGGTCGAGGGGCAGTTGGAAACATTGAAGACGTCACTTAAAACGATGCCCCCATTTGTGCAGGTCACCAAGGCAGTGTAGCTGAAGGAGTTGCAGCAGCGGGTTACAAAGCATAGGGATTGTCAACATAGGCACTCGACATAGTTAGATACATTTCAAGATGTTGGAACATAGCTCTCGGTGAAGGGAGTTTCGGTGCTACAAGCAGTTCAAGAGGGAAGAAATAATGTTATAGCAAATATTACCGAGCATCCACTAGAGCATGAGTTGACAAAAATACGGGAGACTACTGAGAAAATCAAATAACAGGTCAAGGAAATTACCCAATAGTACAAGGACTTCAAGGTGAAGATCAGTGGATACACCATTTCCAGCTGACGTGGCTCAAGGGTGAGCCACAATATTATGTTGGGGGCCTGTTGGCAGACAGTTTTGGGGTTAGATAGTTGCACAACATAGTGGATGTTGCATAAGGTCAAAGATGTCGCGCAAAGTGGAAAATGACGCCCAATTCGGATTTACAATATTTGATGTATTTTGGTCATATTTTGTAGATTTGGACCACATTATGTGGATCATGGTCATTATTTTGTAGATTCTGTTAAGAAGTAGTTAGGAAGTTGGTTAAGTGGACCACCAATGTAAATGCGCAAGCCTATAAATAGATGTAGAAGTGCAAGTGTTAAGACTTCTTAGTCTTCTTCTGAACATTTTGGATATGTGTATATGAGCTGAAGAACTGCTTTGGAGAATCTATGTTCTGGTGTGATGGTTAATATGACATGACGGAGATTGAGCAAAAACATTGTGTATTTTACTATCTTTATGTTTTCCTATTTTCGTGATTTATATGTGAATGCGATGACTATCTATGAATGATGCAATGTTTCCATGCTGGGAATGAAGATATATTGTTAGATCTATTTATGCTTCAATGTATCTATTGCAATGTAAGTATGTTGAATTTGATCAACTAAATGATGACATGATTCTGTTAATCCATAGTTTGAACAATTAGATC
>LPNX010883200.1:295378-356838 GCA_001517045.1 Pseudotsuga menziesii | reverse complement strand
TTTAAGGTGCCACCTAATTAAGCTAGTGGGTGAATAATTAATCAAATAATGATTAATTATTTTATCATAAGTTGTGAGTGGGTTTAATATATTCTAACAGATCTATTGAGTAATGTTGTGATGAATTGATAAGTATATGCAATGTCCTCCTTCATACTACAGAAACTTGGTTCCGACATCTCTCCCTTAAACATCTCGAGTGAGACTTCATCTGCTCTACAGGTGTTGCCAGATGGGGTAAAATCTGTTTGGGCCGGTGCTCAGGTAGATCGCAGTGGTTTGGGTGTCGACAAAGAGTGAACCCCTGTCGACTAGGTTTGTGTCAATAATTACAAAGTTTGTATTACTGTTATTGTTGCATTGTGATTGGAGTTATTCCATGTGTATGGAGTTTGTTTATAAACTGGGTTAATCAATTATTCTATATTCGATATAGTTAACATACCTAAATGTTTGCGTTGTGAAAAGATTAGAGAGTTAAGAAATGTAAATATGCATTATCGTTTTATAATTTACAAACTAATAACTCCATATCCATATAGGCAACTTGTTTTGGGAGATTATCATTAAAAAATTTCTCAGTTTATATGTGTATAATGGTTGTAACTTATTTATCGTTTATTTAATTTATATAACGTGAGCATTCTATTTTTAAACTGTTCTTTAGCTTGTTTCGACTACGAATACTCAGTTATTTGGTGAGTATCTATGGAGAATGACCTGAGGAGTTTATAGAGGATGAATGAATAATATGGAATGGGCAAACTCAATCTTTGTGTAACTTATAGTTTATTTATTTTTATTTTACTATACTAATTATAGAAATCCTGTAAGGGAGTAGGTTTAATTCTGGATTTATAAATACTCCATTTTTATAAATAGCCTCCGTGTTTTGGATGGAGGATGAATGTTATTGGGTGTATAGATACCTTTTCTATGTGGAGTTCATAAACCTACATAGTCGATTCTCTCCTTTAATATTTTATTTAGTAAATTTCTTGTTATTAAAATTTAGGTTTAAGTTACCAACCTATAAAATTGTCTTTAACAGGTTATATTAGTAAATACCTTAATAAAGACATAAGGATTAATAGTTAGATTATGGTTTATATTTGTTATACCAAACAAGAACTATTAAAAGGGATTTTTGATCCATATGGAGATCGATGGCCACCCTACCTATTACACTGGTTCAAAACAATTGGCGGTTGGGACAGTTTCCTAGTTATTTTTCTACGATTTTTTGTTTCCCTAACTTCTAGGACCATTTGAGGCCCTAAATGACATTTTTTGGCGATTTGGGGGAGTCCAATGATTGACTTTGGCATGCATTTGGCTCCAGTCGAAATATGTAAATATTAAATAGACCTTTCCAATGGACTATCGAGCTCCCAAATTAGAGATCGTATGCAAAAGTTATGACCCCCAGAAGTTGATTGTTCAACTAACCACCTTGGGGCCGCAAACTTTATGACGATTCATCTTCTAGGGTTATGTTTTGGACTTTTGGGGTTCTTTCCCTTATTCGTATTATAAGTAGGCTCCTTTGGCCTCATTTTTTATGCAGCTTGGCACAGATGAGCGTACCATCCACATCTCTTCTTAGAGATCACTACCACCATTCTAGCTGTTGTATTTACAGTATGTTCTATTTCCGCTATTTAATAGAATATGTGTTTACTATATCTATGTTTTCTTTGCAATATGTCGGTGTTTATGATGATATCTCTATTATTTCATTTCGTTCCCACATAAATCAGAATCAGTGGTATCAGAGCAATCTGCTCTTTGATTATTTCTCGGCGCATGTCCCCGACAAGGTCAGGGTATAGAGAGTTGGGTCTCGAACTAGTTTCACTTGGGGAAGAGCACTCTTGCTGCCCCAAATGAACTCCCATGGAGGAAGAAAAGAGAGTCGACTAAGCAACATATCCTATCAAGTCGTTGCTCGAGGAAGCCCTCGTGTGAAAAAGGAACAAGATGATGGATAGCTTTGCCCAGATCCTGCTACAAATGTTGACAATGGTGAATTTGCCTTCAACAAGCAAGTGTTTTGGAGAGGAAACCCCATTAAAGGTACAAGTTAACTTTTATATTCTTTTATTTGAAGTCGGTATCGATGATGATTCCCCAGATAAGTGGTTGAATATTCTAGAAGGGTATTTCTATGTCCATAATTTCTCCAACAGGGAAAAGATCACCTTTGTGCTACTTAAGGAAATCCCCCATGTCCAAAATTGGTTGGGTACTTATTGGGAGCAAAACGGATCAAACAAGTCTGTAATGTATGAGACAAATCCCACTTGGGCCTCTTTCATAGATGTCGTCAAGGAACAATATTACCCTATTGAAAACTTTGATGACCAGTACACCAAATGGACCATTCTACGTCAAGAGAGGGACTAGATGGTGTCGGAGTACACCACCAACTTTCATGCATTGCGCATAAAGTTGGGTATCAAGGACTACGAGCGACACCTTATACTAAAATATCGTAGTGGCCTACATTGGTATATCCGAACTGAGATGGACTTCCTCAACATATCTTCACTTGGAACTGCTTATCGGTATGCTGTCAAAATTGAGGAAAAATTTCGGCAAAAGAACAAGTGATACTTTGGACCTGCGAATCCACCACAGAAGAAAGGAAAGGTAAACCCTGGACCGTAAAAGATAGGACAAGGAAATAAAAACTAGTCCCTACCACCAAAAAATAAGGGTAATCAAAATAAATAGAAGGACATTGAGAAGTGGTGTGAGTTCCACAAATTCCCCTAGCACAACATTGATGAATGTCGCTCAAAGCTGTCATTGGTGGCTGAGATCAAATCTTCAGAATCAGATCCTGATTTCGATTCAGAACCCAATGTCACATACGCACATCATGGGAAGCATATCATTGATGCAGACCCCACTGTCATTGTTGCTACCACACATATTCAACCAAAAACTCCTGAAGAGTCAGAGGCAAAGGAGCGCTTATTCCACTCGTAGATGTGGGTGAAGGGAATCCCACTACATTTTATTTTTTATAATAGAAGCCAAAAGAACCTGATCTCAACAAAAGTCATCAAGAGATTGGAGCTTTCGACAACACCACACCCGCAACCCTACAACATCTTTTGGCTAAGCCAAGGACGAGGTATCTGCATTACTCAACAATGCCTCCCACCATATGGAATCAATCCTTTCAAAGACAATGTACTGTGTGATGTGGAACCACTTGAAGTCTGTGATGTTCTTTTAGGACAACCATATATGTGGAAGCGTCATGTTGTATATGAGTCACGACCTCGTAGTGTCATTGTCACTTTGGGAGGACAAATTCATCGAATCCTAGAGACGGTTGCACCCGCCACAGTCCGCAGGGTAGGAAGATAAGATATCATACCAAGAAATTATTCATCTTCACAATTGTGTCTGAAGGAGAAAATCAAATTATAGATACCTCCAAACCCTCTGCACAGGGTGTCTCTACTCATTAGACACATAAAGAAAACAAGGTCATTGTTTCCTCATCTATCTGAGTGCCTCTATAATGCAAGGCCACGCATTCAAGGTGCTCCTCCAAAAACAAATCATCCATACTAGTTCATACAAAGGATAACACAGCAACCAAAATTGTTGAACAGCTCTAGCGTAGCAATCAACATCAATTAAATCCCTCTTGGGATGTCAAAGAAAGGCAACCTCTTCACTTCAGCAAATGTCACACTAGCATATCATCTCAACACACAATTCAAGATATGATACGAGATTTGACGCAATGAAGACTATTGCTTCCTAATGAGGGAGGATTGATCCAAATAGATATCAGTGGCCACCCACCTATTCCACTAGCTTAAAACAATTGGTCATTGTGGCAGTTTCCTAGTTATTTTTCTATGGTTTTTCGAGTCCCAAACTTCTGTGGCCGTTTTGAGGCCCTAAATGACATTTTTGGTGATTCAGGGGACCAAATAAATGCCCTTGGCATGCATTTGTCCCTAGTCAAAAGATTATAAGCTCAGATATACCTTTCCAACAAACTATTGAGTGCCCAAATCGGAGATCGCATACAAAAGTTATGACCCCGAGAATTTGATTGTTCAACTAACCACTTTGTGGCCGCAAACTTTTATGATGGTTAATCTTGTAGGGTTATGTTTTAGAATTTTGGGATTCTCACCCTTATTCTTATTATAAATAGGCCCCTTTGGACTCTTTTTGTATGCAACTTGGCATGGATGAGCATAAGAGCCACATCTCTTCTCAGAGATCACTACCACCATTTTAGTTGTTGTATTTATAATCTGTTCTATTTCCACTATTTAATAGAATATGTGTTTACTATATCTCTATTTTCTTTGTAATATGTCGGTGTTNTATATTTCTAAATATTATCACAAAAATATGCTAAATGGAACAAAATGAATGTATATTCGTATATTAAAGAACAAGACTTCTAGTACTAGACTTTAACAACAATACAGTCCTCATTATATGCTGAGTAAGACTAGTATCTGAATCTTAACTATTTTAATTAACATAAAGGTACTATAATATGAAGAAGCTATTCAGACAAATAAAGTTAATACCAAACCCTAGCTATATTATAAAATAGAGGAATTAATTATTTTTCTAAGAAATACTAACTTATAAAACAATTTCCTAGCCAATAAAAATTATCGGAGCAAGACTGTCAAAACCCTAGCAATGCTATAACATAAAGGAATAACATATTTTGCATTTCAAGCAAGCTACATAAAAACAAAATTTAATAAACCAAAACTAAATAATCATAAAAATTCATTTCTTCAAAAACTAATTATCTCAATTTGAAGGTTAAGGTAAGATTAAAATAAACTTATAAACGAAAGGGAAAGCCACAACTTAAATAAACTTATCTGAAACCTTCAAGCAACTTGATATGGGACTTCTCAATTCCAACCTACCATAGATATCTACAACTGTTCATAGTCTTTCAACCCTTGCATACATCACCCCCAAGCTGAACCAAGCTTACTAGTAATCTTGACTTAGGGTTGTTTGATGTGAGGTTCTTGTCCTTAAGTAGTTGTTTCCATAAGGTTCACTTTACTCAACATTCTCGATTTCCTTGTTTTCAAAAGCTTCATCTTTCAAGAATTTTTCCTTTCTAGACCACACAACGAGAATAAAATGACTCTGAGTACTCAGATAGAAATCTAGGCAGACCTTTTGAGGCATGTAGGTAGCTCTACCTCTGCAAGCTCCTCCATGTACCATTCATTCTTATCTTCTTATGATATTTTAAAATAGGGCTTGCTCTATGTTTCTAGTTCAGAAATTTTGAATAGAGACAAAATTCAATGGGGAGGATAAACATAGTTATTTTCTCTTAGAAAAATGATCATAACCATCCCAATGAAGAGTCAGTCCATAGAATAAAAATAAGTTCTAGGATTAGGAAGCAGTTAGGGTTTTTTTTCCTCACAATTATTAAAATTCTTAATTATCATTTTCCTATTTATCTTTTCCCTTTTAAACCTTAATTACTCCCATAAGTATTAAACCCTTAGTAAGCTTGATCTCCTTTTTAAACTAGTTGTCCCATATCAAGTTGCTAGAACTATTCAACAAATAAAATTTCATTTTTCTTATAGAAAGTATCATAGTTCATATCATAGTTCAAAACATAGTTTATATATACAAAATGTTTAGGGGAAATATTTTAGAATGACACATCCCACCCCTCTTAAAATCAACATTGTCTCGGTGATTATTCATCATAAAAGAAAATGATAGGCCTCTCTCACAACATCCTCCTTTTCCCATGTAGCTTATTCAGGTCTGAAGTGGTTTCATTGCACCTTCACCTAAATGATAGTTTTGTTCTTGAGCCACGTTTTCCTCTGGTCTAGTATACATTCTGGTTTTGGAATAAATTCTCCTTTTGGTTCCACCTGCAATAGATTCCAATCAACAATATGTTTAGGATCATATACATATTTGTTTAAAAGAGATACATGGAATATGCATCATGGAATTTAATGCGAGTTGGTAAGGCCAGCTGGTATGCAACTGGGCCTATTTTTTCCATAATTTTGAAAGGTCCACAATATCTTGGGGCCAATTTGCCACATTTTCCCAATATGAGTGTGCTTATTTTTGCTTTGAACTTTAGGTACACATGATCACCTACCTTATACTCTTTATCTCTACGAAGCTTATCAGCATGAATTTTTTGTCGATCCTGAGCTTCTTTAAAATTATGCTTTACCCTGTTAACCAGACGTTCCAAATCTTTATGCAAATTAGGTCCTAACATAATCATATCCACTGGGCCATCCCAAGTAACTGGGATTCTACACTTTCTTCCATTTAAAACTTCAAAAGGTGACATCATAGTAGAGGCCTGATAGTTGTTGTTATAAGCAAATCCAACCAAATGCAGATAATCCTCTCGTTTTGAAGGATTCTGCATAACATACATTCTTAACATGTCTTCAAGGATTTCGTTAACATATTTTGTCTGTCCATCAGTTTGTGGATGGTAGGTGATGATAAAATTCAATTGAGTATCTAAACCTGCAAATAGAGTCCTCCAAAAATTACCTGGAAATTTAGAATCTCTATCATATATGATTTTTTTTGGGATTCCATGTAATTTGAAAATCTCTCGTAGAAAAATTTCAACGTTGTTAACTACTATATAAGTTGAATTTATCGAAATGAAGTGTGCAGATTTTGATAGCTTATCTACAACTACCATGATAGAGTCATTTTGTTTTCTTCTTTTTGGTAAACCTGTTATGAAATACATGTTGATTACTTGCCATTTCCACTCTAGTATATGTAAGGTTGTAACAAGCCAGTGGGACGTTGATGTTCAGTTTTAATTTGTTGACATTCCAAACATCCAGCTATGAAATCAGCTACATCAATTCTCATTTTTGGCAAAAAATAATGTTTCTTAATTGTTGTAATCATCTTTTGATATCCAAGATGTCCTGAAAATGGTTTCTGATGAAATGACATTAAAATTTGATGACGAGTATTTGATTTTTCAAGAATGTACAACCTACCTTTTGACCAAAGATGCCCCTTTTCATCAATTAAATATCCTTGTTGTTGTGATTCCTTACTGTTTCTCTACAATTTTTTTCTAATATCAGCATAAAATTGATCATTTTCCAATGTTTTTCTAATTTCTTGTTTTAAATTTTTCTCTATTTTACTCAAGGAAATTTCATGAAGAAGGTGGGCTCGCCTGCTCGAGGAATGTGCAACCTTACTTTTCCTACCTTTTATATGTCTTAAAGTAAAAATCATATTCCCTGATGAAGGCTAACCATCATGATTTCCTAGCATTTAAGTTAGGATGTTCAAAAAGATATTTAGAATTACATTCTCAATTTTTAACAGAAATTTCTTTCCCATAAGATATTGTCTCCACATCCTTAAGGCATGTATGATTGCAGCGAATTCCAAGTCATAAATTGCATAGTTTTTCTCACCATCTTTTAGTTTTCAGGATTCATATGAAATTACATGGTCATCTTGTAACACTACACCCCCTAAACCTTCCTTTCATGCATCAGTAAAAACTACAAAATATTTATCCATGTCAGCTGCTTTTAACACAAGTGCCCTTATAAGCAATTCTTTAAGTTTTCTAAAACTAACCTCACACTTTTCATTCCAAATGAATTTAACTTATTTCTTTTGCAAATACGTAATAGGGTAAGTTATTTTAGAGAAATTTCCTATGAACTTTCTATAGTATCCATCTAACCCCATGAAGGATCTTACATCTGAGACATTATGTGGGGTAGGGTAGGCCATTACATTATCACCTTGATATTTTCGGCATCTACTGCTATTCCTTCTTCAGATATAATATGTCCATGATACTAAATTTCTTTATTGAAGAAATGACATTTAGAGAACTTGGCATAAAGCTGATGTTCTCACAGAATTTGTAAAACAATCTTCAAATGTCCAATGTGTTCTTGTTCAGTCTTTGAGTAGATGAGAATGTCATCTATGAATACTAAAAAAACTTGTCTAAGTATCGGTTGAAGTTGTTGTTCATCAAACACATAAAAGTTGTGGGTGAATTGGTCATACCAAAAGGAATTACCACAAATTCATGTATGTACCTAATTCTAAAAAAAAAATTGCAATATCCTCTTCTCGAATCCTCACTTGTTGATATCCCAATCTTAAATCTATCTTGGAGAATATTTTATCATTTCTGACCTGATCAAACAAGTCATCAATTCTAGGAAGTGGATGTTTATTTTTTATAGTCAATTTATTAAGTTGACGGTAATCAATAGACATTCTCATAGTCCCATCTTTCTTTTTCACAAAGAGAATTGGGGATCCCCAAGGTGATATACTTGGCCTAGTGTGTCATTTCTCAACTAATTCCTACAGTTGAATTCTTAACTCTACAAATTCTAGAGCACTCATCTGATAGGGTGCTTTGGATACCGGTACTTCCCCGAGAACCAAATTTATAAAGAAATCTAGATCCCTTTTAGGTGAAAGTGTGTGTATTTTGTATGGAAACACCTCTTTGAAATTGAATAAGACTGGAATATCATCTATTTTCTATTCTATTTCTTCATTACAGTCCTAAATACTTACTGCATAAAGTTTACATCCTTTTTTAACACTTCTCTTAAGTTGCAGGGCATAGATCCGTCGTACTAAATCCTTTCTCGGTATCCCCTTCACCAAGTAGGGATTTCCTAAATCATTGACAAATGTAAAGGTCTTTTCGAACAATTTAGAATGACATGATGTTTTTCCAACAAGTCCGTCCCAATTAAAACATCATAGGAACCTAAGGATAAAATGTTTAAGTCATGACTAGTTTTCCAAGCCATTTAAATGTAACTAACACTCGTTGATCAATTCTGAAATCTTTCTTTTCATGCTAGTGGCTAACTGCACCATCCATGGTTTCAGGGATTTAACTTTCTGCAGTTTACATTTTTCTACCATTACAAGAGAGATGTAACTATGACATGCTCCTGGGTCAGTCAAAACTGAAACAGAATGCATGAAAGTTTTACCTTCTATTTCAATCATGGATGGATGGAATTCAGCTTGGTGTTGCTCCAATGCTGCATAGATTCAAGTTACTTGGGACATGTCATCCACTGTAAGATCCTCCTGCAAATTATTTAAGACCTTGTTCTTCCACTTTGGACAACCTCTTTAAGATAATGAGACCCTTGACATTCAAATCATTGTACAGTTCTTGGAGCTATTTTGTTTCCTATGAAAGAAGTTGGTTTTGTACCACTTTGAGCCGAAATATTTGATTGATACTCACTCTTATCAGCAGCTTTGGTACACCAAATTTTTTTGTTTGTTGGAAATATTCGATGTTTATTTCTTTGTTTTCTGAATATGAATTTTTTATATTTCGATTTCTTTCCTTATTTTCTAATCTACTTTAGCTATGCTCATAACACAATCTATCCTTATAAGTTGCTAAACAACTTAAAGCAATATTTGAATTTTTATCTTCTCTTCTTTTATGTAAGGTACATAATACAAACATTCTATAAATTTAGTGATTATCACATCCATTGTCATAAAACACATTTTGAGATCATGAAACTCCTTGATTTTCTTATCATAAAATCTTTCAGATAAGTATTTTTCTTTAAACAACATTTTAAATTATGCCCGATCAATCTTACCTTCTTTTATTCCTTTGGTCGATTTTAAATCCCTCCACCATCGTGCAACTTTTCCATTCAGGTTATATATTTCCAGACGAGCTTTCAATTCGCTTGGATAGGAATAGACATGAAAATATTTAGACATACCAAGCAACCATTCTTCAACCTTTTCTCCTTAATCTAACTCACCTTCAAAGACTAGTGCCTTAATTTTTTTGAATTCCTCTTTCAGTTTAGAGTTGTGTGAGTGTTTAGACTTTTTCCTGTATAGGTGGAGATGAGGATGCAGTTGAGCTGGTGTTGTAGCTTCTTATTTTTTTCACGTTTATGGGAGGAACTTGATTTGGAGTTTTCTCCTTCCTTTTTTTCATTCTTATAAGTTCTTCCCACCACATTACTCAAAGTATGTGCTGGATTTTGTTTAATTTCAGTCATATTTTGGATTATGTTCATGTTGAATGTTCCTATAATGTCCCATTTCAAGTAGTCACCATGATCGACTCATTAGCATATCTAGTTCCCGTAGGCTCTAGTCGTCAAAAAAGGGAATTAATTAATTATTAATGTCACCTAGGCCAAAAAGATTTTATAAAGTGACATTAGTAATTAATTTATCAAAAGTGACTTTATGAAATCACTTTATAATAATTTGAGTGGAAAACTTAAAGTTAAGACAAAGTGCTCAATTTAAAATTTAAAAGGTGTGATGAAATATTTTTCTCCATAAAGTCACTTTATTAATTTTTAAATGGAGAAAAGCCAAGGGAAGTCAAAAAGTCACTAAAAGATGTCAAAGTGAAATTATAAAAAGGAAAATGAGAGCTCATTCTCTCATTCTTGTCTATTTTTCATTTTAATATTGAGGGCTATTGAGCTTCGAAATTCTCTTGGATGAAACCATAGGAGGAGGAGAATGGTTTCGATGGTGAGACCATCTATCCTAGATATTGTTTGAGGAGGACTCATCTCAAATTTATCAAGTGAACTTCATTGCCGTGTTTCAAGTTTATTTCTTTGGTCTCATTAGAGGAATTTTGGGGTCTAAAATGGGCCTCCTAAGGAAAATAATAAAATAATATTGATTAATTTTGGAGGAAGAAAGAAAAAAACTACTTTTTGTGTTCGTATTTTCGACATATCTCCCTGTGTTTTTACTCAAATTTCGATCAGGAGAGCTCGTTGGATGCAGAATTTGATTCCGTATCCAACGAGTACCCACACTGCATACTTTTGACAGACCCCGCTACCCCAAAAACAATAAATACCTGAAAAATGTGATGATGATGTCATCATCACGTTTTTTCAAGTATTTCTTGTTTTTGGGGTAGCGGGGTCCATCAAAAGTATGCAATGTGGGTACTCATTGGATGCGGAATCAAATTACGCATCCAACAAGCTCCCCCGATCAAAATTTGAGTAAAAACACAATGAGATATGTCGAAAATACGAACAAAAAAAGTAGTTTTTTTAATAACAAATATGTCAATTCAACCATTATGGTTGACTTATTTTATTGAAATTCTATTGGTTCTTGAATTCCAACTCACAAAAACTTATTTTGGCACGTTTTCTTATAAGGCCCATTTTAGACCCCAAATTTCCTCTAATGCAGATTTGTGGTGTGGGAAGAAATCTCGGACTTTTAGAGTGAAGGTGCATTTATGTGGAAAGATACTCTCATTTCTTGGAAAATCATGCCATAGAGATTATAAAGGGAGGAAGGGTGAATCATTGCATCCCTCAGCTCAACATTAACACCACTAGAACAGTCTTTACTCCAGGAGGGATAAATTACAGTCTTAAAGGAAAACACAACAGCTAGGACATTTGTTCTCTAGTTAATATTTTCCTGTTGGTGGATCGATTTAGCAAGTTAAAGACATGTTTTAGCTCCTTGTCGATCGTATACATCCAGAGCATGGTATGATTGGTGAAAAGGGTGCACAGTAACTATATCATCTATTCTTAGCTTCCTATCATTTCAAACTGAAGGTAATTACTGTTGATGTATTGTAATAAAGAGATTTGATGCTATATTCAATGCTACTACATTTTGGAATGAATAAAATCTTGGTGTTGGGCTATGTGTTTCATTGAGTGGAGCTGCCATTTTGAGAACAACCCACAGAACTCATTCCAAGGCATGTGATTTATTGTTTTATGTGCAATCTACAAATCTGGAAAGCTTTTTTTTTAATATGATATTTGTTACATTCTCATCATGTTACATTATGTGGTTATTGGTTATTATGTTTCCTATGCAAATGTATTAATGTACATCAGGTATAAATCCACATATATCAGTTTATCATCCCATCAAGGACAAGGCCACCTACAGTTTTAAAACCCCAATGTTTTTGACAAGATCTATACACCAAATTTCTCAGTCTGCTATAGCCATATGCACACTAAGTGTTTGTCAAAATAACTACACCAACTACACAGCAAATGAGGGATAAATCAGACTTCAAGAAAAGGTATATCCTACAACAATTATATATCCATAAAGTTGAGAGTAGTGGTAACTTACAATAGCGAAGTAAATTAGAAAATTTGAGAAAAAATTGGGTTAAGTTGGAATTGGGCTATTACAGTTCCTATCCTTTGGGTTATCTGCCTTAATACTTTGTAGTTCAAATTTTTAGACTTTGCTTTTTTTTAACATTTCTGAGGTTGTAATGGTTTTCTGATCATTATCTAGCTCAACCCACAGTCCTCCTTCCTGTTGAGGTAGTTCCTATTGTCCTTGTTGACTGGAATTTCTTTCAAACACTCATTGTTATCTCAGTTTTTCTTTATACTGTAGTTGTCATTGATTTTGCAAACGATCCACGAACTCTTTTTGTCTTGCTATTGTTTCCCAAACCATTTCTAACTCAGCCCTATCTCTTGCAGTTCTTAACATTAGATCATACAATTGTCCGTATATTGAAGTCTGATTTCCTAGTTGGTTTGGCAAGTTTGGTTGTGCTCCTTCTGGAACTGTCATGGATTTCCTTAAAGTGTAAAAGAAGTTTTCTATTAGTTTACAATATGCAGAAAATTTATCCTGCAATAAAGTGAATAAGTCCATAGGTCATACAGTGTTGTAACCTCGCTTTGATACCACTTGTAACATCTCAAAATTTCCAAAACATTTTTTTTCTAAGTAAATATTGATCAGAGATGTGTACTTGTAACCTTCAAATTACAATTCTCATCATTGTATTCTCATTTTCGAATAAATATATTGCTATAATCCCCTTTACGACTTAGTTTGTTATTAACGAAATAGAACTTGTGCTCTTTCTCATAAACTGTTTATAAGGAATTAATAGTCAGTCTTTTTGTTGCAGCTGCAACCTTTTTTCCCAAATTTTTAAAATTTTGGACCCTCTTTTCGATTTTATCTAGCCCAGGTTTGTTTACTTTAAATCTATCCTAGAAGTCCAGTTTTTTCTACTTAAATTGATCTTTGAGGTCAAAAACATAGAAGACTATGGAGCTTAATGTTTGATTTTTTGTTAACTGTTCTTTCTCTATTGTTTCGAAGGTTAAATGATCTAGTATTGTCATTGCCCTGCAAAGAGTTCTTAGCGTTTTTTATTTTTCGATGATTTTATTTATCGTTGTCGGAATTTGGTTGAAGAATGAATTGGGGCATTAGTCTTCTACGCCGCTGACGTTTCGGAAGGCAAACAATGAACGTCCCGATGATTAGTCCTATTTTTTCGCCGATGTGCTTCATCTCCTTTGTTTTATTTCTCAAAACTTTTTATTTTGATTGTCGGCGATTTTGTTTTATCACTGTCGGAGTTTTAGTTCTCTACATCACCGACATTGCGGAGATATTGAGGGGTGATTCATCGACCTGTAGCGTGTAGAGTTTTCGATCGCCAACGATTTTATGATTACCGGGACCCACGGTTAGTTTTTTATCCACTGTTGTAGCTATCGATCAAACTATCTCTCTGATGTTTAGTGTTTTGACCTTCCAATGCATTATTGGTTAGTAGTTCCGATCTTCGATACATGATACCGGCAGCGTTTAGTGCTTTATATCGCCGAAACTACAAAGAGTATTGGGGTTAGTCCTTCCGCTCGCCGGTGCCGATGTGTTTAGTAGGTAGTCTCTCCGATCTCTTATACATGACCGTGGCAGCGCTTAGGCTTGCATTGCCAACACTGTGGATGTGCTTAGAGTTGAGGCTCCGACCCACAGTATGTAGAGAATCTGACGCCGATAGCTTTAGAGTTGCAGATCGCCGATGATTTTATGTTATTGCGGGATCCATAGTCTGTCTGCTTCCCACTGTTGCGGGTGCCTATAGGACTATCCTCCTGATGAATAGTGTGTCTGATCACCGATACTAGACTAGTTAACGATTTTGATTGCCGACGGGCTGTATTTTGTCGCGGAACCATAGTTGTTTATGAATCCACCATTGCGGCTGTCTTATGAATTATCCTGCCGATGCATTAGTGGTTCCGACCGCCGATAGGGTTTTCCCGCCGTTTTGTGTGCTTTTACTCTATTTTATGAGATGGCGGGGGCTTTGTGTGGGTTTTGGTTGAGTCAAGGTTTTTTCCGAGATTAAGAGCGTAGTTTAGGGTTCGGTGTTTTGAGAATTGGCGGTTACATTGTTATGGTTCATGCTTTCATCAGAGGATTTTGAGTTAGTTCAGATACGGCCTGGATTAAGAGGAGGTGTCTATTCTATTGGGGTTGTGATTTTAATTACAGACAGTGGACTTAGAATATTTTGAGACACAAACTTGCAGGGATTTCTTTGCCCTGTCATTCTTTCTTTTCATGCATTAATACTGTGTATAGTTTTTTTTACAGAATGCATATGGAGGAGGTAAATAGACTGATACAATTTTTTGTTATTTTGGTAAAAGCTAAATGGCCTAAGCACATGCTATGCTTATGATAGGATGATCGTTGTAAAGAAGATATGTCTAAAAGACAAAAGCAGAAGAGGCAGAGAATTGGTTGAAGAATAGGGAAGAAGAAAGAAAGAGAGCTGCAGAGGAGGAAACAAGGAAGGAAGAGAAAGAGATATGAAGAAGCAGAGATAAAGAAAAGAGAAGAAGAAAGTGAGGGTCTAAGATTAACAGGATCTCACAAAAAGACCAACAGATTACTGAGCAGATCGATAGCAGCAGAGACCCAGGCTTGGAAAAAGTTCATCAGTGGCCAAGCTGGTCCCTCTTCATAAAGTGCTCTTAAATTTTAATTTAAAATGTAACATATTGTATAAATTATGAGCACATACTACAAGACAAGATTTTAGAACTGAAAGGTTGAGGAAGCCCAAAGGTCATCGAGGGGTAGCCCAAAGGTTTTGCTTTTTTGTATAAATATAGGAGAGTTTAGATGTATGGAGGACTTCTTTCCCAAGCAATTTTTTGAGATATATTGTAACAAGAACTATTTCCTTTTGCAATAAAGAATTACAAGTTTCTGCTGGAGAAAGTTTGGTGGACTGTTTCAAATGCTTTGCTATGGATCAGTTGAATGTGAACTATTTCATTTTCAGCTTATGTCCATTAACTGTGAGATCGTTCTGACTCATTGCATTTCTGCTTATATTATGAATGTCTTATAGTTTATTCTGTGAAATTTCCACTGTGAGTAATGGAGGTTGTCATAAACAATAAGCTATCTTGTTGTCAATATTTCTATTATTGTTCATGTGTTCTGAAATAAATAACAGCTATCTATAATTATTCATAATACATGTGCAGAAATACATTACTCATTGTTAACTGTTAATTATGCTCCCTAGGGATAGGTTAGTTAGTAATATTTAGTTTCTTGCTGTGTGTGATTTAGATGCGAGAGAGTTAAGACGAGAGGTAAGAACCTGTGCATCACATTGTGATGCTCCTCATTATCTCTATCAATATGCATTTTAGATAGGCACTTGCACATCATACTTAAACACAAAAAACTAAAAATATACATGATGGACTGAGCTGTAACCGGTAAAACCCTTTAATTTCTTACTTGACCTACGGTGGCTGAACCGTAAACCGGACGGATTCCCCATACCAAACAATAACAAGCTAGTTGGGAACATTATTAGGGAGAATCCCTAACTGTTGTTACTTGCGATTTTCTAGGCCTCAACAGTTTTTGGCGCTAGAAGGAGGGTCACCAGTGCATGGCTAGCTGAGGGAACCTATTTCCTCAAAATTATTCCACCGCTGACAATTCTGAAACTAGTTTGTTTCATAATCCAACTCCTAAAAAGAAGGGTAAAGAGCATCTGTATTTTGTCGATAATGAAGTAGTTGATGATTTGAGAAGAATTACTAGGGCATATGTGAAGAAGATCGGAGGATTACCGATTATCCCTGTCTTACCCAGAAGAGAATATCAGAAAAAAGATTTCCCTAAATTAGAAGACTCAGTGTTGGTAGAAGACCTTGAAGAACTGGTAGAAGCAGCCTTACAGGAAGTTGACCAACCTTTAAATCAATTGGATCCAGATACACCTTACTGTTCACCTATTCATACCCATGTTCAGTCACCACCTCATTCTCCCCTCAAAATCATGGCTAATGTAAACGCAAATCAACCACCAAACCCACCAAATCCACTACCTGCTTGGAAGGTTAGGTCACCTTTAAACCTGGCACCTCCTTTGCATGATTTGCCTCAAGCTTTTGAGAAAATGTTGCCTACGTTTGACCCAAGTGAAAAAATTCGGGTAGATGATCATTTGCAAAGTTTTTACTTGGCTATAGAAGGATTACGAGATGGGGAGCATGAAGATGTAGTGTGTAGATTGTTTCCCCACACTCTGAAAGGAGGAGCAGCCTCATGGTATTTTTCTCTTCCTGCAAATTCAATCACAGACTGGGACACATTTGAGAGAATATTTAGAAGTAAATATGCAGTACAGAAAACTCATGCAGCTTTAATGAAAGGGTTATGCGCTTTAAAGAAAGAAAGGAAGGAAAAAGTGCATAATTTCACTCAAAGATTTGCTGCTTACCTAAAAAAAATTACTGCAACTGATAAGCCATCTGAAAAAGATCTGATTGAATACTATACTTCAGCTCTAGGGCCTGACTTGGCCATGTTTTCCAAGATATCATTCAAACCTACGTTATCAGAAACTTATGAAGAAGCTGAGAGGGTAGAGGCTGAGATGGAGAACATAGAAAATTATCATGTGCAGTCAAAAGAAAAACTTTTGGAGTTAAGAAACCTTTATTACTGACTAAGCCTAAGGATGAGTGGTCACAAGATTTTGAAGGGATGTTGAAGATGATGCAAAAGCTATCCAACAGAGTGATAGATCTAGAAAAGGAAGCTTACGAATCATATAAACCTTACTATAAAAAGAGGGAGGACAACAATCAACCTAAGCCTCCTCCACACAGTCCTGCAACAATGAATTTAACTGATGTAGGCATGGATAATTTTTGCACCTTTCATCAACAGCCTCATTCTGAGAAGAATTTCCCCCAATGGATAAATTCTATGACATTGGGAATGAATCAGTTATTGGACTCCAACTAACAGAAACTGATAAGGAGGAAGAACAAGATAATCAATCCACAGAAAAACAAGAGGAAGATACTCTGGTTTTATGGGACTGTGTCTCAATGTTTGATACAGAAGAGGAAGGTTCTCTAAAACAAGAGGAAACATCAGAAACCAATGTGACAACAAGAAGTCAAGGTTTGTTAAAAGAAAACAATTCAATGCTTCCGAATATCAAGCAACTTCAGGAAAATATGAAGAAGATACAAAAGAACACTACAAATGTTAAAATACCGGAATTTACCATTTCAAGTCTAGATCCAAAGAAAATTAACATACCTGTTAAGCCTGTTGAAGATAAAATTGATAATGTCAAGACAAATCTCAAAGAGCATGAGATGGGGTATGATATTGTGGAAGACATTAAAAAGGCTAAGGAAAATATCTCATTGTTTGAAATGTGTAATGTACCTCAGCAGAAAGAGAAATTGTTAAAAGCACTTGAAGTACCAGAAGAAGAGCTTCCCACTGACAACCAACCTGAAGAAGAAGTTGTTGAAGCAAGTGTGGGAGGTAAGTCTAAGTTTAAAACCCCACCATTTCTCCTAACTTTTAAGATTTTCAACTATAATGTGCACAACGATTTAGTAGACTCGGGGGCATCAATCAATGTTATGCCACTTTCAATCTGCAAGAGAATTAATGGACAACCTAAACCATCCACTTGGCAAGTTATTCAATTAGAGAGGACAGCTGTGAAAGTAATAGGAGAAATGGAAGATGTTCTAATTCACTTATCTGCAAATGAGAAGGTATGTCAGTACATCGATATTGTAGTAGCAGACATACCTGATGTTTATGGACTTGTTTTGAGTCGAGACTGGTCGGCAAGGCTAAATGGATACTTTGCATCAGATTGGTCACATCTGTGGTTGCCTCATAAGGGAAGTCCCAATCAGATAAAAATATTAAGAGAGCCTCACATGAAGTACAATGTTACTCAGTTGGAGGGAAAAAATGAACCAGTGAATTCTGTGTTGGGAAATTACTTCATTGAATTGGAACCAAGAAATTACTAGGCTGAAGAAGCCAGTAATATATTTGACACCCATCCTGATCTCCTTCGATTTTCACGGGCTGATGAGATTGGTTGTAAAATAGTAGATTTAGTTTCAAATGTAGTTTTTAATTCAAGTTCTGTAGTGCTAGATAATGGGTAGGCTCTTTTCAAATTGCAGCCAAGCTTAGCCCCTCAACTCACAAGTTGCAAGATTTACAGGGGTGGGCAGAGCACTTACCAGTTAATGGTTTAGTTCTCTAACTTTATTTTTCTTGATTTTATTTCTTGGTTATCTTGTACATAAATAAACTAATTGCTTTGTTTTGTTTTGATTTGTTTATTTTTGTTTGTTGTAGTTAGGGTTTGTTTGATTTAAATAATAAAACACAACTTTTGGTTGCATGGAGTTCATCAAAATTTTGGATTAACTAAAATCCTTGATTATAAGACTATGTACTATTGATTTATTTGAAAGAAATTCTTTTAGTTTAGCAGTTTTCCTAAATGGCTATGAACACATTGAAGTCCTACTTAACCCTTGTAAAATAACTCAGGATCAAAAGGTCTGGAATACTATTTCGAGGCTCCATCCATATCACATTTAAAAATTTCTTAGGGGGTGATAGCAAAAGACCCATGGAGAGGAAGCATGGTAAACAGTATATTATATTTAAATGATCCCATGCCAAGAATTGAAAGCCAAAAGGCAAACAAGAGTCAAAATCTCCTAAGAAAGAAATATGTATCAAAACAAAGTATTGAACAATATGAGTACAAGATTGCCAAAGTTCTTCTCCATCCGTGAGATGAAAATTAAATACATCTCTCACACAAAAGGACACTATGGATAGAGGAGCCTGAATAAAAAATTTAGAAAGAAGGCATGCAAGAGGACTCAAAAAGGACAAAAAGTCCAAAAAAACACAAAAGTGCAAAATGGCATGGGAATGAGGAACAAACGAATATTTATGTTTACCATATGTTACAATCCTGTGGTGTCCAAGCTAGGAGCTACTCGAAGGCAGAGGAAAAAATGAAACTCATATTCCTGGCCTCAAAAGAGTTATCTAGACTTTGAAATCTTGGTTCCCATTATCCCTGAATTGGACTATCATCAATGATTAAAGTACATACATCTGCCATTTGGGAAATCCAAACATTTAGAAGAATTAAGCATGTCAGTATTCATTGTCAAAACAGTCTGTTTCTCAAAGAAGAAGTTGTCTAGAGATCTGTGTTCACCAGGTAGTCACTAATTGTTGCAACTGCAACCTTTTTTCCCAAATTTTTAAACTTTTGGACCCTCCTTTCGGTTTTATCTAGCCCAGGTTTGTTTACTTTAAATCTGTCTTGGAAGTCTAGTTTTTTCCACTTAAATTGATCTTTGAGGTCAGAAACATAGAATACTGTGGAGCTTAACGTTTGATTTTTCATTCACTGTTTTTTCTTTGTTGTTTCGGAGGTTAAATGATCTAGTATTGCCTTTGCCTTGCGAAGAGTTTCTAACATATTTTATTTTTCGATGATTTTATTTATCACTGTCAGAAGTCGATTGAAGAATGAATCGGGGCATTAGTCTTCTATGTTGTCAACGTTTCATAAGGAAAACAATGAACGTCCCTATGATTAGTCCCGTTTTTCACCAATGCGCTTCATCTCCTTTGTTTTATTTCTCAAAACTTTTTATTTTGATTCTCGGCGATTTTGTTTTATCACTATCGGAGTTTTAGTTCTCTACATTGCCGACATTGCGGAGATATTGAGGTGTGATTCGCCGACCCGTAGCATATAGAGTTTTCGATCGTCAACGGTTTTATGATTATTCGGACCCACAGTTAGTTTGTTACCCGCCGTTACGACTGTCGATCAGACGATCTCTCTCATGTTTAGTGTTTTGACCTTTCGATGCATTATTGGTTAGTAGTTCCGATCTCCGATACATGATATCAGCAGCGTTTAGTGCTTTATATCACCGAAACTACAAAGAGTATTGGGGTTAGTCCTTCTGCTCGTCGGTGCCAATGTGTTTAGTAGGTAGTCTCTTCTATCTCCGATATATGATCGCGGCAGCACTTAGGCTTGCATCACCGACACTACGAATGTGCTTAGAGTTGAGGCTCCGACCCGGAGTATGTAGAGTTTTCGACGCCGATAGCTTTAGAGTTGTCGATCGCCGATGATTTTATGTTATCGCAGGATCCATAGTCTGTTTGTTGCCTGCCATTGTGGCTGCCTATAGGACTATCCTCCCGATGAATAGTGTGTCTGATCACAGATGTTGTACTGGTTAATAGTTATGATTGCCGACGGGTTGTATTTTGTCGTGGAACCGTAGTTGTTTATGAATCCGTCATTGCGGCTGTCTTGTGAATTATCCTACCAATGCATTAGTGGTTCCAACCACCGATAGGGTTTTCTCACTGTTTTGTGTGCTTTTACTCTATTTTATGGGATGGCGGGGGTTTTCCGTGGGTTTTGGTCGAGTTAAGGTTTCTTCCGAGATGAAGAGCACAGTTTAGGGTTCGGTGTTTTGAGGATTGATGGTTACATTGTTATGGCTCATGCTTTCATCGGAGGATTTCGATTTAGTTCAGATGCGGCCTGGATCAAGAGGAGGAGCCTGTTCTACCGGGGTTGTGATTTTAATTACAGACAGTGGACTTAGAAGATTTCGAGACACAAACTTGCAGAATTTTCTTTGCCCTGTCATTCTTTATTTTCATGCATTAATACTATGTATAGTTTATTTTACAAAATACATATGGAGGAGGTAAATAGACTAATAATTTTTTTTGTTATTTTGGTAAAATCTAAATGGCCTAAGGACATGCTATGTTTATGACAGGGTGATTGCTATAAAGAAGATATGTCTAAAAAACAAAAGCAGAAGAGGCAGAGAATTGGTTGAAGAATAAGGAAGAAGAAAGAAGAAGAAAGAAAGAGAGCTGCATAGGAGGAAGCAAGGAAGGAAGAGAAAGAGAAATGAAGAAGCAGAGATAAGGAAAAGAGAAGAAGAAAGTGAGGGTCTGAGATTAACAGGATCTCAAAAAGACCAACAGATTACTGAGCAGATCGATAGCAGCAGAGGCCCAGGCTTAGAAAAAGTTCATCAACGACCAAGTTGGTCCCTCTTCATAAAGTGCTCTTAAATTTTAATTTAAAATGTAACATATTGTATAAATTATGAGCACATACTACAAGACAAGATTTTAGAACTGAAAGGTTGAGGATTCCCAAAGGTCATCAAGGGGCAGCCCAAAGGTTTTGCTTTTTTGTATAAATATAGGAGAGTTTAGATGTATGGAGGACTTCTTTCCCAAGCTATTTTTTGAGAGATATTGTAACAAGAACTATTTCCTTTTGCAATAAAGAATTACAAGTTTCTGCTGGAGAAATTTTGGTGGACTGTTTCAAATGCTTTGCTATGGATCAATTGATTATGAACTATTTCATTTTCAGCTTATGTCCATTAATTGTGAGATCGTTCTGACTCATTGCATTTCTGCTTATATTATGAATGTCTTATAAATTATTCTGTGAAATTTCCACTGTAAGTAATGGAGGTTGTCATAAACAATAAGCTATCTTGTTGTCAATATTTCTATTAATGTTCATGTGTTCTGAAATAAATAACAGTTATCTGTAATTGTTTATAATACATGTGCAGAAATACATTACTCATTCTTAACTGTTAATTCTGCTCCCCGGGGATAGGTTAGTTAGTAATATTTAGTTTCTTGCTATGTGTGATTTAAATGCGAGACAGTTAAGATGAAAGGTAAGAACCTGTGCATCACATTGTGACGCTCCTCGTTATCTCTATCAATATGCATTTTAGATAGGCACTTGCACATCATACTTAAACACAAAAAACTAAAAATATACACGGTGGACCAGGCCGTAACCGATAAAACCCTTTAATTTGTTACTTGACCTATGGTAGTCGGATCGTAAACCGGACGGATTCCCCATACCAAACAATAACGGGCTAGTTGGGAATGTTATTGGGGAGAATCCCTAACTGTTGTTACCTTCGATTTTCTAGGCCTCAACACTTCCTCTGTGGCATTACACATTTTTTTGTAAATGTCTTCATCCTTAGCACAGTTCCTTGTTTTATTTGATATGAAGGATTATTATAGTTATTTATCATGATTGATGCACCGCAAGTCGTTAATGTGTGGAAATTAAGCCCAATCTTAGAACAATTGAACTCACAAAATTGGTTGAACATATGCAAGAAACACTTAAGAAGGAGACTAAATATGTGATAATCCACAAACTGTTGATGACATTAAATTACACCAGTCATCATTAAATAGATGTAGGCTGCTCATAATGTAGATACTCCAAGGATTCGAAAGCATTAGGATGTTATTCGAATCAGTACAAAAGCAAGCTTATTAAACTAGTCAAAATACCCCATATGTGCATGAAGCACTTTCCAATTCAGTCAAGATGCTCATGAATTTGTTGAATGAGTGTGTACATAAGTGATGGAAATTACTGGGAAATTGTGTTCAAATCCCCCCAAGAGTGATGGACAAACTAGATCTCCAAATCAAGTACGACTCTCCCAAATTTAAGAACAGAGTATGGGAATGAGTATCAGACATCAATGAATTTCTTAATCATGTTTATTATGTTCTGAAAATGGATTATGGTCTGCAACATTTGTAGGGTAACTTTCAGTGAAATTGCTTATGGGAAAATTGCATAACTAGCTCGATTTTGACATATGAAAGATGGAGTTAAAAGTTCAGATCAGGATGTGACATATAGGGACCATATAAATAATACCAATGTATTCCCTAATAGTATTAAACACCATATAAATTCATTCATACAAATCTGGTATACAACTCATTCAATATGGTAGTCAAATACATGAAAACTAGTGAATTAGTAGCATGGAATTGCAAGAGTTTCACATATGGTTTTCTTGGGTTTCGACCCACGAAGGATATGGAAATTAAATTACAGATTAATACATCATATATGGATTTCCAAACATCATCCAACTTATAGAATATCTCCCATACAAATATGGTATAAAACTATTTCAAGATTGAAGCCAAATCCATGAAGACTAGTGATACAAGGGCATGAGTATGCAAGCTTTTCATACATGTATCTCTGATATTTAGACTTATAGAGAATGTGGACATAATATTACAAATCCATACATCATATATTGATTCCCAATCATCATAAAACTCATATAAATTTTCTCATACAAATTTGACATAAAGCTACTTCAATATTGAAGCCAAATCCATGAAAACTAGTAATCAAGAGCATGGGGAATGCGAGCCTTTCATACATGTATTTCGACTTAAAAATCATATCGAGATGATATAGTAGAGCCATACATCATAAATCAAATATTGGGCATCAGCCATCCTCAGAAGGCGCAAGAATCACTCCAGCAAGCGCGCTATCAAATGAGAGTGTGGGGAATGGAGAAGAAGAAATGAGAGAATGGGGAGATAGATGAGAATTCGACTGTATGGACCTTCAAAATGCAAAAAAAATCCTTAATTATGCTTCCATGAGAGGTATAAATGGCCTCTCCATCAACCAACTTGGAAAGGAATCCAACTCCCTCGAAATTGGTTCACTAGCAGGGTAAGTATGCACTCACTGTGCAATGGACAAGCAAAAGCTCTCTAAAATGCCAAAGGCCAATTAAAAATGATCAAAATCTATTCTCATTCCTCATGTAATCCTTTTATTAAATTCATGAGGCCTTCTAAGGTCTAATTTCCCTCCATGAGCTTCCTCCAACTCATCTTAGTGGTTTAGTAACTCTCATGACACTTCTTCCTCTTCATGCTCCAATTCTTTCCCAAATTCGAATGGCTGCCTCTAACTCCCAAATTCAACCTATTGGTGGCTATTTTTATCCCTAACATGTCATATTTGTCATATGTCAGCAATAAGGTCTGAATTTTTCATACTTGTCATAGAATCTTCCATCATTTGTTGTCATAAAGTGCATAGAATCTCCTTCCAAGTGGCACACCTTGTCTTCTAGTCTCCTCCTCTTCCATGGGAGTTACCCTCCTTTACCAATTTGAATTCCTTGGCTCATTATATGATATTTGACACCACATTACCATCCAATAGTGTTACATTACTCATGTGTTCAAGTTTGGATGAATACCATGCCAAGTCTGCGAGGAATCTAGTCACCCAAAGGCTTCACAAGCTTTCAAGTGTCTTCATGAACCCATGCCACATTATTTTCTTAGCATTTATCATTTATGCGACCCATTTAAATGTGAATATGGTAAAATAATGTCATTTTGGGTCCCATAGCCCCTTATTACAAAATTTATGTCTCCATCTCAACCTATGGAACTAATAGGTTGGTGAAACATTATTTGGAAATAATCTTATTTGGAAATTATTTAATTGGGGACATGACAATGTACCATTCATTATTATCTTCTTATGATATTTTAAAAGAGGGCTTTCTCTCTGTTTCTAGTTCAAAAATTGTGAATAGAGACGAAATTCAAAGGAGAGGATAAAAAGAGTTATTTTCTCTTAGAAAAACGATCATAACCATCCCAATGAAGAGTCAGTCCATAGAATAAAAAGAAGTTCTAATATTAGGAAGCAGTTAGGGTTTTTTTTTCCTCAAAATTATTTAAATTCTTAATAATCATTATCTTATTTATCTTTTCCCTTTTTAAACTTTAATTACTCCCATAAGTCTTAAACCTCTAGTAAGCTTGGTCTCATTTTTAAACTAGTTGTCCCATATCAAGTTGCTAGAAGTATTAAGCAAATAAAATTTCATTTTTCTTATAGAAAGTATCATATTTCATGATGGCTTGCATCACTCATAGGTTCAAAACCTATGACTTAGTCGAAACATAGTTTATATATACAAAATGTTTAGGGGAAATATTTTAGGATGACACATCCCACCCCTCTTAAAAACAACATTGTCTCGGTGTGTATTCATCATAAAATAAAATGATAGGCCTCTCTCATAACATACTCCTTTTCCCATGTATCTTCTTCAGGTATGAAGTGCTTTTATTGCACCTTCACCTGAATGATAGTTCTGTTCCTGAGCCACGTCTCCCTCTAGTCTAGTATACATTATGGTTCTGGTAGAAATTCTCCTTCCAGTTCCACCTGCAATAAATTCCAATCAATAATATGTTTAGGATCATATACATATTTGTTTAAAAGAGATACATGGAATACAAATCATGGACTTTAATGTGAGTTGGTAAGGCCAGCTAGTATGCAACTGGGCCTATTTTTTTCCATAATTTTGAACAGTCCACAATATCTTGGGGCGAATTTGTCGTGTTTTCCCAATTTGAGTGTGCTTCTTTTTACTTTGACCTTTAGGTACACATGATCACCTACATTATACTCTTTATCTCTACAAAACTTATTAGCATAACTTTTTTGTCGATCTTGAGCTTCTTTTAAATTCTACTTTACCATGTTAACCAGATGTTCCAAATACTTACGCAAATCAGGTCCTAACATAATCATATCCACTGGGTCATCCCAAGTAACTAGGGTTCTACACTTTCTTCCATTTAAAACTTCAAAAGTTGGCAACTTAGTAGAGAACTAATAGTTGTTGTTATAAGCAAATCTAACCAAATGCATCTCGTTTTGAAGGATTCTACATAACATAGATTCTTAAAATGCCTTCAAGGATTTGGTTAACACGTTTTTTCTGTCCAACAGTTTGTGGATGGTATGCGGTGCTAAAATTCAATTGAGTATCTAAAACTGCAAATAGAGTCCTCCAAAAATTACCTGGAAATTTAGAATCTAAGTCAAATATGATTGCTTTTGGGATTCTACGTAATTTGAAAATCTCTCGTAGAAAAATTTCAACGATGTTAACTGTTTTATAAGTTGACTTTATTGGAATGACATTAGAGGAAATTTGGGGTCTAAAATGGGCCTTATAAGAAAACGTGCCAACAATAATTTCTTGTGAGTTGGAATTCAAGAACTAATAGAATTCCAATAAAACAAGTCAACCATAATGGTTGAATTGACATATTTGTCATTAAAAAATGACTTTTTTTGTTCGTATTTTCTACATATCTCCCTATGTTTTTACTCAAATTTCGATCGAGAGAACTCGTTGCATGCAGAATTTGATTCTACATCCAACGAGTACCCACACTGCGTGCTTTTGACAGACCCTACTACCCCAAAAATAAGAAATACCTAAAAAAACGTGATGATGATGTAGTAGGGTCCTTCAAAAGGACGCAGTGTGGGTACTCGTTGGATGTAGAATCAAATTCTGCATGCAACGAGTTCTCTCGATCGAAATTTGAGTAAAAACATAGGGAGATATGTCGAAAATACAAACAAAAAAAGTCATTTTTTTAATTTCAGGTATTTCTTGTTTTTTGGGTAGCGAGGTCCATCAAAAGCATGCAGTGTGGGTACTCGTTGGATGCGAAATCAAATTCCATATCCAATTAGCTCTCCTGATCGAAATTGGAGTAAAAACACAGGGAGATATGTCAAAAATACAAACACAAAAAGTAGTTATTTTGGTTTTTCTCCAAAATTAATAAATATTATTTTATTATTTTAACTATTATTTTATTATTTTCCTTAGGAGGCCCATTTTAGACCTCAAAATTCCTATAATGAGTGCACATATTTTAATAGCTTATCTACCACTACCATGATAGAGTCATTTTATTTTCTGCTCTTTGGTAAACCTATTATGAAATCCATGTTTATTACTTCCAATTTCCACTCTAGTATAGGTAAGGGTTGTAACAAGCCAATGGGATGTTGAAGTTCAGTTTTAATTTGTTGACATTCCAAACATCTAGCTATGAAATCAGCTACATCAATTCTCATTTTTTGCCAAAAATAATGTTTCTTAATCATTCTAATCATCTTTTGATATCCAAGATGTCCTGAATATGGTTTCTTATGAAATTGCATTAAAATTTGATGACAAATATCTGATTTTTCAAGAATGTACAACCTACCTTTTGACCAAATACGCCCCTTTTCATCAATTAAATATCCTTCTTGTTGTGATTCCTTACTATTTTTCTGCAATTTTTTTCTAATTTCAACATAAAATGGATCATTTTCCAATGTTGTTCTAATTTCTTGCTTTAAATTTTCCTATGTTTCACTAAGGAAATTTCATGAAGAAGGTGGACTTGCTTGCTCAAGGCATATGCAACTTTATTTTCCCTAGATTTTATATGTCTTAAATCAAAATTATATTCACTGATGAAGGCTAACCATCGTGCTTGCCTAGTATTTAAGTTAGGATGTTCAAAACGATATTCAGACTTACATTATCAGTTTTTAACAAAAAATTCTTTCCCATAAGATATTGTCTCCACATCCTTAAGGCATGTATGATTGCAGCCAATTCCACGTCATCAGTTGCATTGTTTTTCTCACCATCTTTTAGTTTTTAGGATTCATATGAAATTACATGGTCATCCAGTAACAATACACCCCCTAAACCTTCCTTTCATGCATCAGTACAGACTACAAAATATTTATCCATGTCAGCTACTTTTAACACAAGTTCTCTTATCAACAATTCTTTGAGTTTTCTAAAACTAACCTCACACTTTTCATTCCAAATGAATTTAACTTCTTTCTTTTGCAAAGACGTAATAGGGTAAGTTATTTTAGAGATATTTTATATGAACTTTCTATAGTATCCATCTAACCCCATGAAGGATCTTAAATTTGAGACATTATGTGGGGTAGGCCATTACATTATCGCCTTGATATTTTCAGCCTCTACTACTATTCCTTCTTCAGATATAATATGTCCACGGTATTGAATTTATTTATTGAAGAAATCACATTTAGAGAACTTGGCATAAAGCTGGTGTTGTCACGGAATTTGTAAAACTATCTCCAAATGTTCAATGTGTTCTTGTTCATTCTTAGAGTAGATGAGAATGTCATCTATGAATACTAAAACAAATTTGTCTAATTACCAGTTGAATATGTTGTTCATCAAACACATAAAAGTTCTGGGTGCATTGGTCAGACCAAAAGACATTACCACAAATTTATGTATGTACCTAGTTTTGAAAACAATTTTTGCAATATCCTCTTCTCGAATCCTCACTTGGTGATATCCCGATCTTAAATCTATCTTGGAAAATATTTTATCATTTCTGACCTGATCAAACAAGTCATCAATTATAGGAAGTGGATGTTTATTTTTTATAGTCAATTTATTAAGTTGACGGTAATCAATAGACATTCTCATAGTCCCATCTTTCTTTTTCACAAAGAGAATCAGGGATCCCCAAGGTGATATACTTGGCCTAATGTATCATTTCTCAACTAATTCCTGCAGTTGAATTCTTAACTCTACCAATTCTAGAGCACTCATCCGATAAGGTGCTTTGGATACTGGTACTTCCCCGAGAACCAAATTTATAAAGAAGTCTAGATCCCTTTTAGGTGGAAGTGTGGGTATTTCGCCTGGAAACACATCTTTTAAATTGGATAAGCCTGGATTATCATCTATTTTCTATTGTATTTCTTTATTACAATCCTAAATACTTACTGCATAAATTTTACTACATTTTTTAATACTTCTATTAAGTTGTAGGGAAGAGATATGTCGTACTAAATCCTTTCTCTGTATCCCCTTCACCAAACAGGGATTTCCTAAATCATCGACACATGTAAAGGTATTTTCTAAAAATTTTAGAATGACATGATGTTTTTCCAACACGTTCGTCCCAATTAAAACATCATAGGAACCCAAGGGTAAAATGTTTAAGTCGGGACTAGTTTTCCAACCCATTTAAATTTAACTAGCAGTCATTGATCAATTTTGGAATCTTTCTTTTTGTGCTAGTGGCTGACTGCACCATCCATGGTTTCAAGGATTTAACTTTATGTAGTTTACATTCTTCTACTATTAAAAGATAGATGTAACTGACATGCTCCTGGATCAATCAAATATGAAACATAATGCATGAAATTTTTACCTTCTATTTCAGTCATGGATGGTTGGAATTCAGCTTGGCGTTGCACCAATGCTAAATAGATTCGAGGTACTTGGGCCATGTCATCTACTGTAAGATCTTCCTGCAAATTGTTTAAGGCCTTGTTCTTCCGGTTTGGACAATCTCTTTAAGATAACGAGACCCTTAACACTCAAATCATTGTACAGTTCTTGGAGCTATTTTGTTTCCTATGAAAGAACTTGGTTTTGTACCACTTTGAGCCAGAATATTTGGCTGACACTCACTCTTATCAACAGCTTTGGTACTCCAAAAAGATTTGTTTGCTGGAAATATTCTATGTTGATTTCTTTGTTCTGAATATGAAATTTTTATATTTCGATTTCTTTCCTTATTTTCTAATCTACTTTATCTAAGCTCATAACACAATCTAGCCTTATACAACGCTTCATCCAAAGTCTTAGGAGTATCGAAATCTATTTTGTTTGCAAAATAGCTTGGTAAACAACTTAAAGCAATAATTGAATTTTTATCTTCTCTTCTTTTATGTAAGGTACATAATGCAATCATTCTATAAATTTAGTGATTTCCCATCCATTGTCTTAGACCCATGTTGAGCTCATGAAACTCCTTGATTTTCTTATCATAAAATATTTCAGATAAGTATTTTTCTTTAAACAGCCCTTTAAATTATGCCCAATCAATCTTACATTCTTTTATTCCTTTGGTCGATTTTAAATCCCTCCACCATCGTGCAGCTTTTCTATTCAAGTTATATATTTCCAGACGAGCTTTCAATTCACTTGGATAGGAATAGACATGAAATTATTTAGACATACCAAGCAACCATTCTTCAACCTTTTCTCATGAATATAACTCACCTTCAAAGACTAGTGCCTTAATTTTTTTGAATACCCCTTTCAGTTTAGAGTTGTGAGAGTGTTTAGACTTTTTCCTGTATCTAGGTGGAGATGAGGATGGAGTTGAGTTGGAGCTGTAGCTTCTTTTTTTCATGTCCATGGGAGGAACTTGATTTGGATTTTTCTCCTTTTTTTTCTTTCTTATAAGTTCTTCCCACCACTTGACTCGAAGTATGTGCTGGATTTCGTTTAATTTCAGTCAGATTTTGCAGTAATACTGCATTATGTTCATGTTGAACGTTCCTGTAATATCCCCTTCCGAGTAGTCACCACGAGCAACTCATTTTCCTATCCAGTTCTCGTAGGCTATAGCCGTAAAAAAAAAAGAATTAATTAATTATTAATGTCACCTAGGCCAAAAAGATTTTATAAAGTGACATTAGTAATTAATTTATCTAAAGCGGCTTGATAAAGTCACTTTATAATAATTTGAGCAGAAAAATTAAAGTTAAGACATAAAGTGCTCAATTTAAAATTTAAAAGGTGGGATGAAGGATTTTTCTACATAAAGTCACTTTATTAATTTTTAAATGGAGAAAATCCAAGGGAAGCTGAAAAGTCATTAAAAGGTGTGAGAGTGAAATTATAAAATAGAAAATGAGATCTCATTCTCTCATTTTTGTCTATTTTGCATTTTAATATTGAGAGTTCTTGAGCTTCGAACTTCTCTTGGACATAACCCTAGGAGGAGGAGAATGGTTTCGATGGTGAAACTATCTATCCTAGCTATTGTTTGAGGAGGAATCATCTCAGATTTCTCAGGTGAACTTCATTGTCGTGCTTCAAGTTTATGTCTTTGGTCTCAGATTTGTGGTGTGGGAAGAAATCTCAAAATTTTAGAGTGAGGGTGCATTTATGTGGAAAGATACTCTCATTTCTTAGAAAATCGTTCCATGGAGATTACAAAGGGAAGAAGGGTGAATCATTGTTTTCTTCACCTAAACATTAACACTACTAGAACAGTCTTTACTCTAGGATGGAGAAATTACATTCTTAAAGGAAAACACAGCAGTTGGGACATTTGTTCTCTGGTTGATATTTTCCCATTGGTAGATCGATTTAGCAGGTTAAAGGCATGTTTTATCTCCTTGTCGATTGTATACATCCAGAGTGTGGTACGATTGGTGAAAACAGTGCATTAGTAACTATATCATCCATTCTTAGCTTCCTGTCATTTCAAACTGAAGGTAATTATTGTTGATGTATTGTAATAAAGAGATTTGATGTTATCTTCAATGCTACTACATTTTGGAATGAATAAAAGTTGTTGGGCTATGTGTTTCATTGAGTGGAGCTGCCATTTCGAGAACAACCCACAGACCTCATTCCAAGGCATGTAATTTCTTGTTTTAAGTGCAATCTACAAATTTGGAAAGCTTTTTTTTAAATATGATATTTGTTACATTTTCATCATGTTACATTATGTGGTTGCGGGTTATTATGTTTCCTATGCAAATGTATTAATGTACATCAAGTACAAATCCACATATATCAATTTATCATCCCATCAAGGACAAGGCCACCTACAGTTTTAACACCCCAATGTTTTCGACAAGATCTATACACCAAATTTCTCAGTCTGCTACACCCATATGCATACTAAGTGTTTGTCAAAATAACTACACAAACTACACAGCAAATGAGGGAGAAATCAAACTTCAAGAAGGGGTGTATCCTACAACATTTATATATCTATAGAGTTGAGAGTAGTGGTAACTTACAACAGCGAAGTAAATTAGAAAATTTGAGAAAAAATTGGGTTAAGTTGGAATTGGGCTATTACAGTTCCTATCATTTAGGTTATCTGCCTTAATACTCTGTAGTTCAAATTTCAGACTTTGCATTTTTTTAACAGTTCTGAGGGTGTAATGGTTTTCTGATCATTATCTAGCTCAACCCACAGTTCTCCTTCATGTTGAGGTGGCTCTTGTTATCCTTGTTGACTGGAATTTCTTTCAGCACTCATTGTTATCTCAGTTTTTCTTTATAGTGTAGTTGTCATTGATTTTCCAAATAATCCACCAATTCTTCTTGTCTTGCTATTGTTTCCCAAGCCATTTCTAACTCAGCCCTATCTCTTGCAATTCTCAACATTAGATCATACAATTGTCTGTAGATTGAAGTCTGATTCCCTAGTTGATTTGGCAAGTTTGGTTGTGTTGCTTCTGGAAGTGTCATGGATTGCCAAAAAGTGTAAAAGAAGTTTTCTATTAGTTTACAATATGCAAAAAATTTATTCTGCAATAAAGTGAATGAGTCCATAGCTCACACAGTGTTGTAACCTCGCTCTGATGCCACTTGTAACATCTCAAAATGTCCAAAACATTTTTTTCCTAAGTAAATATTGATTGGAGATGTGTACTCATAACCTTCAATTTACAATTATCGTCATTGTATTCTTGTTTTAGAATAGATCTATCGCTACAATCCCCTTTACGAGTTAGTTTGTTAATAATGGAATAGAACTCGTTCTCTTTCTCATAAACTATTTATAAGGAATTAATAGTCAATCTTCCTCTATGGCATTACACATTTTGTTTGTAAATGTTTTCATCCTTAGCATGGTTCCTAGTTTTATTTGATATGAAGGATTATTATAGTTATTTAGCATGATTGATGCACTGCAAGTCGTCAATGTGTGGAAATTAAGCCCAATCTTAGAACAATTGAACTCACAAAATTGCTTGAACATATGCAAGAAACACTCAAGAAGGAGACTGAATATGTGATAATCCACAAACTGTTGATGATATTAAATTACACCACCCATCATTAAATAGATGTAGGCTGTTGATAATGTAAATAATCCAACTATTTTAAAGCATTAGGATGTTATTCAAATCAGTACAAAAGTAGGCTTACTAAACTAGTCAAAATCCCCCATAGGTGCATGAAGCACTTTCCAAATCAGTCAAGATGCTCATGAATTTGCTGAATGAGTGTGTACAACTCATAAGTGATGGAAAGTTGACTTTATCATTCTTTTAGTTGAGGAAAATAAGGGAGGTGATTTGGTGCAAAAAACAAGCCAGACTACCTTAAAACTAACTTTAGTTGTTGCCTTAAAACTACAGAAATAGTCGGAAACTATGGATAAGGAAATAATGTGTAGTTTCTATTTTGGGCATTCTGTGGGTTGGCAGAATCTTAGCCATGATCTTTCTAACTCGCTCCATGAGGCAGTTTTCGCAAGTTTGACCTCAAAACTGGAATTGGGTGCAAACTAGCTAGTGTAGTACCTAGGAAATTAATCAAAAAGATTAATTATTTTATCCTAAGTCTTGGGATGGGTTTTGATTATTCCAACACCCTCTCTTAAGCTTGACTTTAAGTCTAGTATCAGAAAAAATATCAGAGATATAGGGCCTAGCAACAAGGCTTAGTCACCCTTTACATACTGCTTGTCCATACGAAACAGGGAGAGAGGCAAAACCACAAGTGGAAAAATCCTCTCTCAAACATGGACATGAACAAGACTGTATGAAATATGGTCTTCAGTCTGTCTTCACCACATGATAAGCTATCCTAAGCAGTGACTTGATATTGTTGAATGTCCTCTCTGAAAACACTTTGGTGAAGATGTCTGCAACTTGCTCAGCTGATGTGCAATATTGCAGATCAATGACCCCATCATGCACAAGTCCTCTGATGTAATGCATATGGATCTCGATGTGTTTGGTCCGCTTCCTCAGTACTGGATCAGTTGATATTTGAATGGTACTTTAGTTTTCTCAATAGATGATTGTAGAAGTCTCGGACTCGATCTCAAACTCTCCAAGTATTCCCTACAACCACAAACATTGAGTAGCTACATTCACGACTCCTCTATACTCTGCCTCTGTTGATGAAAGTGCAATTGCACTTTGCTTCTTACTTAACTAGTTGATTGGTCCATCTGCAAACATAAGCACATGTCCAGAAGTTGATTTCCTATCAGTGTTATCACCTTCCCAATTAGAGTCAGTAAAACCAACTAACTCTACGCTAGATTGTGCAACATAGTGAATCCCATGAGTTTTTGTTCCTTGTACAAAGTTTAGGATTCTCTTTGCTGCCCTCCAATGGATGTTATGAGGATGATCCATGTGTCTGGAATCTACACTCACTACATAAGATATATCAGGTCGAGTATGAGTCAAATAAAGAAGACAACCAACCAGTTGCCTATACAGGGTGTTGTTTTCCAATGGAGTTGACTGCGCTTCTTCAAGCATAACTCTTCAAAGGAAATGAATCTTTCTTGGCTTGCAATCATTCATTTTGAACTTCTTCAGCATATTCAAAGCATACTTGGACTGATGTACCTTGATTCCAAGATCTAGTTGAGAAATCTGAAGCCCCAAAAATTGGCTTAACAATCCCAAATCAGTCATAAAGAAGGCATGGTTCATTGCACCCTTCAAGGAGGCAATTCCTTTCTTGAAACTTCCTGTGATCAGAAGGTCATCTAAATACAATAAAATGATGATTAAGGAACCATGAATCAGCTTCAAATAGACATTAGGATCCAACTTGCATCTACAATAGTTCAGTGATAGAAAAAATCCATCAATCTTGGCACACCAAGCTCTAGGAGCTAGGAGCTTGTTTTAGTTCATACAATGATTTCTTCAACCTACACACAAGAGATGGATTAGTCACAAAACCTTCTTCCTACTGCATATATATTTCTTCTTTCATATCACCATGTAGGAAAGCACTCTTTACATCCATTTGATGTACTTCCCACTGCTCGGAAATTGTAATGGCCAAAACTAGTCTTAAGGAGTCCATCTTTGCAATTGGTGCAAAGGTCTTGTTGTAGTCAATTCCTTGGACTTAGGAGAAGCCTTTGGCCACTAACCTTACCTTATACTCAGAGGAGAACCATTAACAGCAAATTTAGTTTTGAAAACCCACTTACACTTGACTAGCTTTCTTCCTAGGGAAGAATGACTAAATCCCATGTGCCATTCTTTTGGAGCGAATGAAATTCCTCCTTCATGGTTGTTTGTCATCTTGGGTCTTCACATGCATCTTCATATGTCTGTGGATCAAATTAAATCATTAGAAAACACTTATCAGCAAAGAAAGGATCCTTGACAGAAAGGGAACTCTTGAATTGAGATCTAATCCTCCTAGAATCACTACGATTCCAAGCTAGTTCCCTAGCTGCTTGGATGGCCTTTGCTACCCACTTTGTCGTTGTGGGGTTGTTTGGATCTGAAATTAAATCATCATTATTAGAAATATCAGAATCAGAAAGCTCATTAGTTCCTTCACTTACAACCAAAGGTGGGGGAGGTGAGGAGGGCTCTCCAATTTATGTTGCTACCATAGGCTCTTCTTCGAACTAAACACTAATTTCAGTGAAGGATTTCTGAGTGATCATGTTGATCAGCTTGTACCCTTTGGAATCTGCGGAATACCCAACAAATAGGAACTCTTGTCTTTGGGGTTCCAAAGCCCTCCTTTTATCTAATGGAATTCTAGCCCATGCTCTTAAGCCAAAAATCCTAAAATGAGACACATATGGTTTGTGCCCACTCCAATCTTCGAAAGGAGTAACTCCATCAAGTTGCTTGTGAGGCACCCTATTTTTGTTGATGTATTTGTAACTTCGGAATGTATTCATCTATGTATCTTATGTCATGTAACCCGATGTTTATTCCGGGATGTATCTATTATGTAATTGAGTCATGTTGTCATGCCCCGATGTTCCGATCGGAAGGATCAATAATGTAAACAAGTCATGTCAAGTCATTGTGGGTAACCCTTCGATTGTCTAAGGGTTAAAGTGCCCGCAGTTCTGAGACACTAGGGTTATTAGACTCTCCTAGTAGAGGTCGGCCCTAGTAGGGTTTTAGTCATGCCGGGATTAGTATAAATAGAGAACTGGAGTCTCTATTTAGCACACAACTCATACACACTCAAGTGTAGCGCATAGTTGAGGAAGGAGAAGACACTACGGCTAGATAAGAAGAAGGTTACTGCTGTCGGGAGATCACTTACTGTTTTGGGCTTTTCTATTTTGGTGCTGATTCTATCTCTGAGGAAGTTGTAGGGTTTTCTCCATTTATGGTTTCCCCAAGGAAAAACACTGTGTTCATTGTCTCTTGTGTTTGATTACTCTACTTGTTATTCTCTCAGTTAAAGATCCTAATAATGCTAGCTTAATTTTGAAAAACTAACATGGTATCAGAGCTAACCTGAGAAGAAGACACTATGCAGCTCCAGGAACTAGGGCTTCCTAGTTTGTGGATCTTCCTCCACATATTTTCAGCAAAAGTAAGGTGGAATAACTCTCCTTCTTAGGGCACATCTTTCTATCGAAGCAGAATCCAATTCTGAGGTTTTTCAGTTTTGGACCCGACACTACTGCCAGAAATTAGGTATTTTCACAGAAGAGGAATTTTCCAGTGAGCCCAAGCCTGGATTGATCTCCTCCCCAAAATCTAAGTTAGGGATAAATTTCAAGGTATTTAGGTGGACAGAACTCCGGAAAAGCAAAACCCTAATTTGCTCATGATCCAACACTGCAGGATTTCAGCTCCAAATCCAGATCCGACATCTTGACCTAGTAAGATCTAAATCTTTTGTATTTCCATTTGAGGTTCTCAGTTAAGATGTCTCATCATACCAAGCTTGATGAAAAGCATTAGAGGAAATTTCAACTCAAAATGGGCCTCCTAAAAAAAATTAATAAAATAATAGTTAAAATAATAAAATAATATTTATTAATTTTGGAGGGAGAAGAAAAAAACTACTTTTTGTTTGTATTTTCAACATATCTCCCCGTGTTTTTACTCAAATTTCTATCGCGAGAGTTCGTTGGATGCAGAATTAAATTCCACATCCAACGAGTACCCACTCAGCATACTTTCGACAGGCCCCGCTACCCCAAAAACAAGAAATACCTGAAAAAACGTGATGATGACACTACCCCAAAAACAAGAAATGCCTTAAAAACGTGATGATGATGTCATCATCACGTTTTTTCAGGTATTTCTTGTTTTTGGGGTAGCAAGGCCCGTCAAAAGTATGCCGAGTGGGTACTCGTTGGATGCGAAATTTAATTCTGCATCCAACGAGCTCTCCCAATCGAAATTTGAGTAAAAACACGGGGAGATATGTCGAAAATACAAACAAAAAAAGTAGTTTTTTTATGATACCTATCCCCAAATTTATATTTAAAAAGTGTTTACGACCTATATGATATTTTAAATTCAAAGCAATTTCATTGGCTAACACATGATGACATGGAATTTGAGTTAAAGTTAAAAGGCCCATTTTGAGTTGAAATTTCCTCTAATGCTTGAGGGAGCTGATAACTTTCGAGCCTGGAAGTATAGGATCTCCCTGGTCCTGGAAGAAAATGAGTTGGACTCCTACATCCATGAGGAAGTTCCAGTTCCAGAGGGAGATGAGGCTAAGGCCTTACATAAGAAGAAGTTGGTTATGGCAAAGAGGATCATTGTTGATTCTATCAAGGATCACCTTATCCCACAAGTGTCCACCCTCAAGACACTTAAAGCTATGTTCGATGCCCTAACCAAACTGTTTGAAGGGAAGAACATAAACCGGAAGGTGACTCTGAGGAATCAACTGAAGAATGTGAAGATTCAGAATGCAAAGACCATCCAGTCTTACTTCACAAGGGTTTCTCGGATCAAGGAACAATTAGAAGCAGTAGATAAAGAAGTGGAGAATGCAGAAATTGTGATGACCACCTTGAATGGTCTCCCCAAGACATGGGACTCTTTCATTCAAGAGATCTGTGCTAGAAAGAAGTTAGTCAAGTTCAGCAAACTATGGGAAGAATGTTCTCAAGAAGAAGCTCGGATAGCAGCTCGAGAAGAGAAGATGGGAAGTGAAGATCAAGCTCTCACAATCCAATCCAAGAAACCCAAATCCAGCCATCACAAAAGTAAGTACTCTCATCATAGGAATAACTCTAGAAAGCCTTGAGATAGGTCTAAGTTCATTTGCTATACATGTGATGAAAAAGGACACTTTGCTAGAGATTGTCCTAAGAACAAAAGTAGCTCTCACAAGAAGAAGGGAAGCAAGAGAAGACATCATGCTCATGCTGCAGAGGATGATGAAGCTTCATCGAAGAGAACCAAATATGAAAGTGAAGATTCTTCAAGCGAGGATGAATATGTTTTGATCTTCTTTCTCATGGAAAACATTACTCATGGAAGTGATGATTGGCTTATTGATAGTGGAGCCTCCAAACATATGAATGGATTCAAGGAATCCTTTGTGAAACTTTCAAAACATGAATCACCTCACAAGGTGAAGCTAGGAGATGACTACCAATATCCAATAAAGGGTAGTGGGGAATCTTCCTATAAGCTAGACTTTGGAAAGTCTATAACAATGAAGGAAGTATTGTTTGTGCCAGAACTCAAGAAGAACCTTCTCTCCATATCAGCATTGGATGCAAAAGGAATGAGGGTTGCATTCATAGATGGTCAAGTCATCATGTGGCCAAGAGGAAAGACTATCGATGATGCGGTGGTGATTGGAGAACAAGAAGGAGGTTTGTACAAATTGAAGGGCCATCCAGAACAAGCCTTGGTCCATGACACAGTAGAGCCAAGTGAACTTTGGCATAGAAGGCTTGCACATGTGCATTACAGAGCACTACCTCTTGCAAGCAAAGTTGTTGAAGGTCTTCCAGAAATACAAGCAAAACATGACGAGGTCTGCAAAAGATGTGCGAAAGGGAAGAACACAATGAAGACATTTCCAAGTAGTGAAGGCAAAGCAAAAGGAATCTTGGAAATCATCCACTCCGATGTATGCGGTCCTATGTCATCAAGCTCACTAAGCGGGTATGCATATTATGTTTCTTTTATTGATGATTTTTCTAGGAAGACATGGGTTTACTTCATGAAGAACAAAGACGAAGTATTCAGCAAGTTCAAGGAATTCAAAGCCTTTATCGAGAATCACACTGAAAAAAAGATCAAGATCTTTCAATCAAATAATGGCAGAGAATTCACTTTGAATGAATTCAAAGAGCTATGTAAAGAATCAGGGATTAAAAGGGAGTTGTCCACTCCTTATAATCCACAACAAAATGGGATTGCGAAACAGAAGAACAGAACTATCATGGAAGCTGCAAGAGCTATGCTTCATGATCAAGATCTTCCTATGCATCTTTGGGCTGAAGCTACCAGAATAGCGGTGTATGTACAAAACCGTACTCCACATAGAGTACTCGAGAACAAGACTCTTGAAGAAGTCTTCTCCGGCAAGAAACCAGAAGTCAGCCATCTCAGAATATTCGGCTGTCCTGTGTACATACACATTCCAAAAGAGAAGAGAACAAAATTAGATCCTTCAGGAAAGAAGGGTATATTTGTGAGATACTCTGAAATCTTGAAGTCTTACAGAATCTATTTCCCAGGATACAAGAATATTGACATCAGCAGGGATGTGACATTTGATGAAGACACAGCATACAACAAATCCAGAAAAAGACCTGCTGAAGAAGCAGAAGCACCCATAATTCATGATACAATCATGAATGAAGAAACTCAAGAAGAAGATCGAGAATATGAAGAACCACAAAGACCTGTAGATCCAACTCTGGAGAAGAATCCTCATAAGAGGAAACCTGCTTGGGTACGTGAAATTATCCAAGGTGTGGAAAGGTATGGGGCTCCAAAAGAGAATCACAGAGAAAGAAAGAGGACCAGATCCTGCTTCGGGTATGTACCTTTACTATGTGATTTCATTGATAAAGAACCTTCCAATTATGAAGAAGCAACATAACGAAAAGAATGGAAGGATGCTATGATCGAAGAGTACCAATTGATCATGAAGAATGATGTTTGGGATGTTGTCCCAAGACCAAAAGGGAAGTCAGTTGTAACTTCCAAATGGATCTACAAGATGAAGCATGCTACAGACGGTAGCATTGAAAAATATAAGGCAAGATTTGTGGCTCAGGGTTTCTCTCAGAAAGAAGGAATAGACTATGAAGAAACCTTTGCACCTGTAGCCAGATACACTTCCATCAGATCAGTACTTGCTCTGGCTGCAGTAATGAAATGGAAGATACACCAGATGGATGTCAAGACTGCCTTCTTGAATGGTGTAGTGGAAGAGGAAGTGTATGTAGAACAACCACTTGGTTTTGAGACACATGACAGAGAGTCTCATGTATGCAGATTTAAGAAAGCCCTGTACGTTTTGAAACAGGAACCCAGGACTTGGTACGTCAGAATTGACAGCTTTCTATCCAGTTTGGGTTTTACCAAAAGTAAAGCAGATTCCAACCTTTACTACAAGGTTGAAGATGGCAACCCAGTGATGCTTCTACTGTATGTAGATGATCTATTTGTGACAGGTATGGATGGGTTGATTGCTGATACGAAGAGAAAGCTTGCTGTCGAGTTCGAAATGAAGGACTTTGGTATGATGCATTATTTTCTAGGTATGGAGGTGTGGCAGAGTGCAGATGGCATCTTCCTTGGACAAGGGAAGTATGCAGTAGAGATCCTGAAGAGGTTTGGGATGATGGATTGCAAGGCTATGGCCACACCTATGGCATCGAACCTGAAGCTATTGAGTGATGCTTCATCAGAGACGGTTGATGCTACGATGTATCGTCAGATGATTGGGTCCTTGATGTACCTAACGAACACGAGACCAGACATTTTCTTTGTTGTGAACACCTTGAGCCAATTCTTGACAGATCCGAGAAATGTTCACTTGATTGCTACAAAGCATATTCTGGGGTACCTGAGGGGTACAGTTGATTATGGGCTCAAGTACGATGTGAATCAGAAGATTAACCTGGAGGGTTATGTTGATTCAGATTGGGCAGGCAGTGCCATTGATAGGAAGAGCACTTCAGGGTGTTGCTTCAGTATGGGATCAGGTGTGATCTCTTGGTTTAGCAGGAAGCAATCCTGTGTGGCACTGAGTACAGCTGAAGCAAAGTATGTCGCAGCTTGTTCAGCTAGTTGTGAGGCAATATGGCTAAGGAAGCTACTGTCTGATTTATTTGATCTCCAGTTGGATGCTACTTGTATACATTGTGACAACCAGAGTTGCGTGAAGTTGTCAGAGAATCCAGTGTTCCATGACAAGTCGAAGCATATCGAGATCAAGTATCACTATATCAGGGATATGGTGCAGAGGGGAGCAGTGAAGCTTCAGTATGTTGCGACGAAGGAATAGATAGCTGATGTATTAACAAAGCCATTGGCTAGGCTGAAGTTCGAGTACTTCAGGGAGAAGCTTGGTGTTCTCCAGATCTAGGTTTCATCCAAGGGAAAGTGATGAGACCCATAGCCATTCTGACATGGTGAGAGGATTGGTTCCTTCCATGGTCAGATGTAAGGGCTGAGACATTTTGTCATGGTGAGAGGATTGGTTCCTTCCATGTTAGATATGAGTGTTGGCCATTCCGTCGAGTAGGACAGATGTAAGGGCAATTGCCATTCTGGGAATAGAGGTGCCTGGTCAGTTACCAGGAAAACTCAGTCTAGGACTGAGAAGCCATTCTGATGTGATAGAAGGATGTGTTCCCACTTGATCAGATGTAAGGGTTGAACCATTCTGTCATGGCTAAAGGATTAAGTTCCTCCCATGTCAGATGTGAGTGTTGACCATTCTGTCGAGTAGGACAAATGTAAGGGCAACTACCATTCTGGGAATGGAGGCACTTGGTCAGTTACCAGGTAGCTCAGTCTAGGACTGGGGGCCATTCTAATGTGATGATAGAATTAGTTCCTACATGATCAGATGTGAGTGCATGCCCTTTCGATGCGATGTGTTTACACATGGTCGAATGTAAGTGCAAAGCCTTTCTAACAAGATGAGGTCAAATATAAGTGTTGAGCCATTCTGGCACGATGTGTTTACACATGGTCAAATGTGAGTGCTGTGCCTTTCTGACAAGATGGGGTCGGATGTAAATGCAGTGCCTTTTTGACAAGATGGGGTTGGATGTAAGTGCAGAGCCTTTTCGATGCGATGTGCTTGCACATGATCGGATATAAGTGCTGAGCCTTTCTGACAAGATGAGGTCAGATGTGAATGCTGGGCCTTTCTGACAAGATGCGGTCAGATGTGAGTGCTAGGCGTGCCTTTCTGACAAGATGTGGTCAGATGTAAGAGCTGGGTGGGCCATTCTGACTTAAGTGTCAGATATAAGCGCTGATGAAGACCTACATGAAGGGTAGGCCTACAGGATTGACTCTGTAGAACTTCCTGTGATGAGAAGAATCGAGATAGCACCATTATGAGATAGCAAATGATGATCCAAATCAAGTGATCCAGATGAGATGATCCAGACTTGATGACGATCTAGATCAAGGGAAGATCCAGTTGCGATGATGATCCAAACTCGATGATGATCCAGATCAAGTGATCCAAATGTGATGATGATCCAGACTTGATGACGATCCAAATCAAGTGATGATCCAGCAATGATGAGCCAGTAGTCATTATGATGCAGATCCTGTGATGAAGAAGACTTGAAGAAGAAGATGACTTGAAGACTCAGAAGACTCGAAGACAAAGAAGACTTGAAAATGACGAGATGATCCAATTGATGCAGAGAAGAAGACCAGTGCTGAAAATTGTGTCGAAAGAATACCTTCCTAGTTAAGAGGGAGTGTTGATGTATTTGTAACTTCGAAATGTATTCATTTATGTATCTTATGTCTTGTAACCCGATGTTTATTCCAGGATGTAGCTATTATGTAATTGAGTCATGTTGTCATGCCCCGATGTTACGATTGGGAGGATCAATAATGTAAACAAGTCATGTCAATTCATTGTGGGTAACCCTCCGATTGTCTAAGGGTTAAAGTCCCCGCAGTTCCGAGGCACTAGGGTTATTAGACTCTCCTAGTAGAGGTCGGCCCTAGTAGGGTTTTAGTCATGCCGGGATTAGTATAAATAGAGAACTAGAGTCTCTATTTAGCACACAACTCATACGCACTCAAGTGTAGCGCATAGTTGAGGAAGGAGAAGAGACTGGGGCTAGATAAGAAGAAGGTTACTGCTGTCGGGAGATCACTTACTGTTTTGGGCTTTTCTATTTCGGTGTTGATTCTATCTCTGAGGAAGTTGCGAGGTTTTCTCCATTTATGGTTTCCCCGAGGAAAAACATTGTGTTCATTGTTTCTTGTGTTTGATTATTGTACTTGTTATTCTCTCAGTTAAAGATCCTAATAATGCGAGCTTAATGTTGAAAAACTAACAATTTTGGATGTAGAATGCACAGTTTATAGCTTCAGCTCAAAAATTTGGTGGCAAAGTCTTGGAATCCAACATATAAGTAGCCATCTCCTTGAGGTTTCTATTCTTCCTCTCATCCACACCATTTTGCTAAGGTGTGTAGGGAATAGACAGCTACGTCTGGATACCTACATCTTCACAATAATTAATGAACTCAGGATTGACATATTCACCACCATTATCAGATCTGAGGATCTTGAGTTTCCTCCCAGACTGGTTCTCAACCAAGGCCTTGAAAAACTGGAAGTGGTAAAAAAATTCAGACTTGAGTTTAAAGAAGTAAACCCAATAGTACCTGGAAAAGCCATCTATGAAGGTTAAGACATACCTGGTTTTACTCATGGACATATGAGGGAGGGGATCAATTATGTCACTGTGGATGAGCTCAAGAGGTGCTGAGGTTCGCTCATGACTGACTCTCTCATACTTATGCTCTGGATGTTTTTCTAGAATGCAACCCTAACAAACTCCTTTGGAAAACTTTATCTTGGGCATCCCCAAAACCATATCTTTTTCACACAAATCTGAAGGGTGTTTATAGTTTAGATGACCAAACCTCTCATGCTAAAGTTTTCTTGCTTCATTGGCATTGGTGAGGAGAGAAGAGGGGTTAGAGAAAGGCATGAAGTGTGAGAAACTGTAAACTTTCGAACTATGATCCACAAGACCTTTAGCAATGACTCTACCATTAGCAATATCATAGATTTCAACTTCATTGAGAGAGAAAACAATCTTCTTAGGAGACCCAGTGTGGGTCATCTGACAGACTGACAAGAGATTAGCAGCAAGACGTGGGACATACAAAACATTATTCAAGGAACCATGGTCAAAAGAAATGCTACCTTTACCCTTACTTTCAGTTTCTGAGTTATCTCCCAGCAAAATCTTAGGACCCTTCGAATCATCAAAAGATGAGAAGGCTTCCTTTGTTGAAACCATGTGCCTAGAAGCTCCAAAATCGATGATAAAGGAAGGAGATCTTATAGTGCTTGCAACCAGGGCATGTACACTCTCTTGGTCTTCAAAACTGGGTCCTCCTTCCTTCTTGCTTGCACCACCAAGGAGGGAAATGTTGTTCTTCTCCAAGAGTTGAGTCAGCATATCAATCTGCTTCTTCATGCAAGAGCTCTCGGGATGAAATCTCTTACCACATTATGTGCACTTGCTACCTTCACCTTTACCTTTCTTCTTCTGAAAGTCCTCCTTCTTGAAGTTTGAGGACTCCTCTTGAGACTTGGACTTGTCTCCTTTTTTATTTGGAGGCTTCTTAGCCTTCTTCTTATCTTTGGAATTAACCTTGGAATCTCCAGCAACCAAAGCTTGATCTTTGGAAGGTTTGATGGTGCCCATCAAGACCAATTTGTCTTGCTCCTGATTCAAGGATTCCATGAAATCTACCAATGAAGGCTTCCAATTTCAAGTTGTCAACTTGGTGGCATGGAAGATCGAAACAAATACTGAGTAATCAGGGCCAAGCTTCGAAAGGATGGCCATGATTAGTTGTTCATCTTCTTTGTCAATGCCACATTGTTTTAGCTGCAAAACTAGTGATATGAATTTTGAGAAGTAGACTTGCAAGGATTCGAAGCTGCTTGGACTCAGTGCTATCAGCTCATTCTCCTATTGGTAACCCCTCATCTTATCTGTCTTCCCAAACAAAGCTTGAAGTTTCTCCCATACTTCATTCGATGATGTAAGACCATCAAGATGAAATAGAAGGTCCCTAGAAATGCTAAGACGTAAGAGACCATACGCCTCACCTCTCCTATTATGCCATTTGATCTTCTTTGTTGATGCATTAGGCTTAGCTTCAGTTGCCATGGTCACTCTGTAGAGGCCTTTACTCCTCGTCAAAATCTCCATCCTTTCCTTCCATTCGAATTAATTGAATGGAGTCAAGATGATTGATTGAGATTGATCCATTCTTCAGCAACTGCACCCTTGACCATACAGTCTATGCTCCCGATGAGTGATGTCGACCCTGCAAAAACAATCTGAAGAGGAGAACAATCGAGCTACTAAGACTCTGATACCATGTGGAAATTAAGCCCAAGCTTATAACAATTGAACTCACAAAATTGCTTGAAAATATGCAAGAAACACTCAAGGAGACTGAATATATGATAATCCACAAATTGTTGATGATATTAATTTACACCAACCATCATTAAATAGATGTCACTGGCTCACAATGCAGATACTAAGGATTTGAAAGCATTAGGATGCTATTCGAATCAGTACAAAAGCAAGCTTACTAAACTAGCCAAAATCCCCCATATGTGCATAAAGCACTTCCAAATTAGTCAAGATGCTCATGAATTTGTTGAATGAGTGTGTACAACTCATAAGTGATGGAAACTGGACTTTATCATGCTTTTAGTGGAGAAAAAGAAGAGAGGTGAGTTGGTGCAAAAAAATAGGGCAGTCTACTTTAAAACTAGCTTTAGCTTTTGCCTTAAAACTGCAGAAAAGGCGGTTAACTCTAGATAAGGTAGTAATGCGGAGTTTCTATTCTGGGTAGTCTATGGGTTGGCAGAATCTTATCCAGGATCTTTCTAACTCACTCCATGAGACAGTTTTGGCAAGTTTGACCTCAAAAATTGAATTGGGTGCAAACTAGCTAGTGTAGGACTTAGAGAATTAATCAAAAAGATTAATTATTTTATCCTAAGTCTTGGGATGGGTTTTGATTATTCCAACATAATGTTCATTTAGATTGGATGCTTAACATTAGAATTAATATCTTTGTAAACATTCCTATGACGTTATACCTAGGGTTGTTGGCTTACTTAGCACCTTGCTAATGCATAATTTGTGTTATGTGTGCAGAGATATGACACAATTTTATATAATTAAAACCTAGTGTTAAATTACACATAGACCATGGTTATTATTTCAAAGTATTAATACGTATTGTTGGAGTGGAGTCCTAGCAAGCACTCTTAATGAAAATCGTGGTCAACACTTTCGTGGTGGCATAAAATATGGTAACTATGGTTTAATTAACAGTCGTGACATTGTTTCAATGGTGACTTTATGGCAGTTCCACCACGTCTGCAATGCTCCATGTGAAGGAATTAACTTATGCCAACCGCTAGCAAAGAGGGGATACGTGTTGGCTTCTAAGATGGAAGTTGTATTTAATTTTGGTACTTTCTCATTAACACAATAAGGCTTTCCCCTTTTCACCTGCTATCGCGTTTGTAAAGCCAATTATTGAGCTAGGGTTTTGGCTCTTCTACACCAGAGCTCAGCTCTTATGGCTTGTAGCCTATAGCACTCAATTCATAGCCCCAAACTGTATGCTGGGTAAATTGTTTCCTTTTTTTAGGGCGTAAGGTGAATGGGGAAATGGCTTCATTCCTTCAGACTTTGACTTGCCTGTTCACTCAGCTTTTTTTCAGTTAGTGTTTCTAGTTACTATAGTACACTCGTGGTCCTCTTCTGTACATGGATGTGGATGTGATGGCTCATAGGATCAAATCCCATTATGGTACTTGTTTAGCATTAGTAAGGTAAGCACATTTTCATTTTTCATTATTAATTTTATTCAGAAGCGTTTGTTTAATTTATTACAGTTTCTAACTGAATCTTTTGCAAAGTTTGCAGATCTTACTCAGTTTCGAAGAGTGGTCGCTTGCTTGGTGGGAGGGTTTGGGATTCAACTCTCTCTGGTAAGCCACCAAACTGGGTTCTCATCCCAAGCAAATGCGAGGGTTTTAAAGGAATAATCCTATGGGAGAGCGAGCGTGATGGGTTCAATTTTCATTAAGTTAATCTCTGCAATATTTAGGGGTTATCTTCCTATGTTGGTTGTATGGCACTGTTGCTCAGCATTTTTGTTACCCTTTTTAATTCCTTACAGGCTCCGGATGGTTGAGGGTTTTTCTATCTGTATTTGTATGAGTCTTATGAATTCAAGGGTTTAATCCCTTAGGGTTTTAAATGTGTATAAATCCATGTTATGAATTAAATATAGAGGGTTTAAGCCCCTTTCTCTTTGTTTGCAAGGATTTGGATACTATTTAAATTCAAGGTTTATATATATTTCCTGAGAAAAAATCTTTTATTCATAGAATAAACATGAGCTGCCCATGTTAGCTTACATCTTGTTTTGCCTTTGAGGCTACATCTGTTTCATTTTATTCCATCTTATCTTTCGATGCCTCCACAAAAACCATTACATAACATGGGTTGCTTTATTGAGCTTACATCAAAAGTGCTTCCTTTGAGGCTACAACATTTTCAGTTCTAACATAATTCTAGTCTTCTTGCTGCCTTGAAAGTGTGTTTCCATACCTTTTCATTCCTCATAGCTTGTGCATCTTAAATCATTATAAAGGATTCAGTTACTTGCTTATCGCTATGTTCCTCAACTTCGATAACCCCACGTTGAATTGCTAATGCCAATTTAAATAGCATATCCGCCTCTGAATTGAGCTCTCTGTATATATGTGAAAAGGATATATTTGGAAGGAGGACCTCAATTATTGAATTTCAATTAACAGATATTGGAGATATGGTGCTCTGATATTACTTTTCCCTTTTCCCCAGTCAATCGCCATTTTAAAGTCATCGTAAACATGTAGTAGTAGAACTTGCATGTCCCTGGCAATCAATACCCTTTCCAAAGATAAGAACATTGTCTACAAAGAGAGTATGAGTAATCTCTTCTATGTTGGTTACCTTGATACCTTCAATCCTTCTTGTATCTTTGGCATTATGTATTAATCAACTCAACGCTTAAGCTATCAGTAAAAACAAAAAGAGAGAGAGGGGACAACCTTGCCTTATTCCTCTAGATGGGCAAAAAAAACTAGAAGGAGACCCATTAATCAAAACCGTAAACGAGGTTGATCGAATACATCCCATGATCCACTCTACCATCTCCGTGGGCATTCCAATTTGAATCAACAACAGCCTCACAAAGATCCAGTTTACCTTATCATAGGTTTTTAAAGGTCCAGCTTGAGTGCGAACGTGTTTTTCCTTTCCTTCTTAATAGAGTGTATTGCCTCTTTTGCCAAGGAGACTGCGTCATGAATCTGTCTATTAAATAGAAACGTGAACTGTTCTTCTGATATAATCCCACTCAAGACGGGTTTTAATCTTAGGGCCATGATCTTGGCTATCCCCTTGTAAATCATATTACAACATGAAATTGGTCTAAAGTCATCAAAGGACTCGGATTTCTGTTTTTTGCATATCAAGGTTAAGAAGATTGAGTTTATAACTCCCAACACTTTTCCTAATTTTTGTGATTCCCTGACCACTTTCATTATGTCATTCTTTATTTTATCATAAAATCCTAAACAAAACTTCAAAGTAAAATCATCCGGTCCTGGACTTTTCCCTTTCTGGAAAGAATGAAGAACTTGTTTTACCTCCTCTTTTGTGATTTCTTTTGTAAGATCATCATTCATTTCCTATGTAATTAACCTAGGGAAGAGCCTTATAACCTCCAAGATTTTTGTTATTGGACATCCTTCTGATTTTGTAAAAATAAGTCGAAAATGTTCTTCAGCTACTTGCGCTTTTTCTTCAAACGTCTAAACTAGATTATCTTGGCCATTCCTGATTTCAAAAATGGTGTTTATGCTCCTGCGATGTGAGGAAAACCTGTGAAAGTATTTTGTATTTCTATCTCCCTCCACTAGCCATAATGCCCTGCTTTTTAATCTTCATGTTTGTTCCTCCTTCATCAACAATGAGTCATTTTTTCCTTCTAATTGCTTTAGAATCCCCACCTCTTATGTGGTAAGAACTCCTTCCTTATTCTTCCTATAAAGCTCCTCAATTTTCTTCTCCACCCCTTGTAGCTCTTCCTGAGAGAAGGTTTTATGCTTCTTGTCCCATCCCTTCGATATTTTTTCATCTGCGCTAAATTGTCTACAAATTGTTGCATGGAGAGACCCTGTGATTCCCTCAAAGGTTTCCATGAATCCGGAATTAGGGTTTTATATTCTTCCTCATCAATCCATTGAGGATTGAATTTGAAGGGGGTGGGAGGTTTTTTTCTCGAGATTTTGACTTTTAAAGCTATTGGTCGGTGATCTGAAATTCCTCCTATTTCTATCGTTGATTGAAGTACCAGTTGTTCATTGACTAAATTTTCAGCCACCAGAAAGTGATCTAATCTCTTAGAGATTTCCTGATCTCCCCCTCATATTTCGCCAAGTTGGCTCCATTTTCAATGGAACTAAATCTATCAGACATTTTTTCTCAAAGAAAATGTTGAAGAATGAACTCACATCATCTTTTCTCGCATTCTTTCCCCAAACCTCATTCGTAGAGAGTGTTAGGTTCAAATATCTCCCCATTATCACATTTGAATGCTCCAGGGCACCTGAGTTTCCAAATGACTCCCAAAAAACCTTCCTATCATAGAACGACCCATAAACATTTAAAATCGCGAATGAGAGTCATGTCTCCCCATCCTCCAAAAGTATCTCCAAAATAGAGTCATGGTGTGATACTAAGATCAGATTCAATGTTGGACTCCATGCCGTAAGGATTCCTCCATACTATCAGTTTGCATCAATGCTCTCCATTTTCTAGTCTTTTACACACTCACTGATTGCTTCCTTCGCTTTTTTCCCTTCCATCATTGTTTCCTGAATTAACAATACCGTCAGTTTTCAGTTGCTTATCAATCTCTCGAGGGCAATTTTCTTGGAGGCCCCCCTAGCCCCCTTGCAATAAAGGATAGGACTAGCATTAAGAGCCCTTGCATGGGGCCTTTTCCACTCTAAGAGCCTTCGAGAGCAAGGATTTCCTTCCGACCTAGGATTTTTGTGGGATTGGGGACTAAACCCCCCTTGGAGACTAATTCTTCCTCTTCCTTCTATATGCTTTTTTATCTTAGGTCATATTATTTTCTCTATGCAGTCTGGATTTTTGCAGGTATTGTTTATGTCCTTTTAGGTGAAGTAGGGGTACATGATGTTGAATTGCTCTCCTCTGTCATTTTTTCCCACCTATTTCTTCATTTTTCTTTTCCTTATTATTTAAAAATAAAGAATTATCTACTAGGGGAACAACATTGTTACCTTTGTTGTCCTAAGGTGGATTATTGTCATGTTACGACCCACTTTCTATCGCTTTGTTGAGTTGGCCTTCTGCGTGGTTCGCCGTGTTGACTGGTGTGTCGCCCATTGACTAAGCCTTCCCCTTCTGCATGCATGATTCTTCTACGTTCCTCCGTTGTTTCGTTCCTTGACCAACTTCCGCATTTCTACTGCCTACTTTTGTTTTTGTAAAAGAGATGGTACTATCCTTTTTTACCCAGACCTTTTCTAATCGAAAATTTTCTTTCAAATAGTGCAATCCTTCTGTAGATGCCCCACCTTTCGGTAGTTGTAACATATAAACGGTAGCTTCCAATAATCCAATCTTTGAGTCCATATACTCCCGTGCATCACAATTACAATTTCTTCGAACATACCTTCTCTCATATCCATTTCTACTAGTAATCTTACGCACCTGCAATCAATTGTGGTCTCCCATTCTTCCTCTAAGGCAACAAATCTTCCTAGTTTGTTGCCAAATGCCTCCAGAATCAGTTTCTGCCAAAAAACCATTGGTAAGCCTGGCAAGATTACCCAAACCTACTGCTGATTATGTGGTTCCTTCCTCTCATTGAAATCCACTCTCCATTTTTTAAGGATTAAACACAATGGCCCACACTATCGATTTCACTTTAAGAGCTTTTGACTGTCCTCCTTTCACAGCTTAACTAAGGACCATCCTCATGGGAGAACATGGAACTCCGGTGCATAGCCCAAGCATACATTCCAGTTGGAATCCATCCACTTCTGCAATGGTTCTCTTCCTATAACCTTTCTGCATAATCTTCCCACCAAGGCCAGGTTCAGAAATGTTGGAATTTGTTCGATCTAAATGTCTTTTCCAACTGTTAACTTTGCATAACCCTTCTTCGGTCGTATTCTTTTTGTCTTCCCTGTCTTTTTCCGGTATGAGATTTGGACGAGGTGATGTCACTCAGATTATGTTTTGGAGTGTTATCTGTATTGATTGTTTCTGGTGGTAGCATCTCCCTCTGTGACGTGAGCTCCTCAAATGCGGCCAGAGTACCTCCCATGCTTTAAATTTCCTGGTTCGTGCAGAAGATAGGATCGTTCTAGGGGTCATCTTCATAATCCACTTCGTCAAAGTACATAATGACCTCCTCGAACTTGCGAACTGTAGGATAATGTCCCTGCATTGGGACTTCTCATTGATGTGATCTGGTTCAGATAGGATCACACTTTCGATCATTATGAAAAAGTTAAAAAATTGATGCCGCATATTCACACTCTTTTGCACGTTCGCAAATTACCTCCTTCCTGTAGAGCGCCATATTGCTCCCCACTTCATATATGGAAATATACATACATACATACATACATATATATATATATATATATATAATCTATTTTCTTTTAAATCCTCTTTTGATAACGAAGTTTGTATTACTATTATTATTGCATTGTGATTGGAGTTATTGCATGTGTATGGAGTTTGATTTTGTTTGTCAATATCCCACCTATGACAAGGAGATGCACTTCATTGTGTAGGCATGCCCCCAATAAAAACATTACATCCCAAGGAAGGAGATGATCATCCAAACTGCTCATAAGCCCCTGCAAATCATGCAGACGCAGGGAAAGTTACAAAATTGCCACCATCAGAAGTGGTCCACATACCTACAATAGTTCCACCAGAACATCAAGAACAAGAAAGGAAACACAAATCAAGTTGCAAACTGCTTCATCCAACCTCTAATTCTTGTGCTAACTCCCATGCTCAACTCTTGTGGACACGAGACCTCCAAGTGGCCCCAATTGTACAACAACGACCCTAACCTTGTTGTTACCTATTAAGCATTACATGCATGAAGATCAATCTCAAAATTTCATCCCCGAGATGAACTTTTATACCATCTTGGCCACCTCTGTGTCCCTTCATAAGAGTGTGAAAATATGGTCTAAGAGGTGCATTACAGTCTAGTGGCAGGGCATTTTGATGTAGAGAAGACAATGGCGATATTTCTTAAGCACTTTACTCGTCAAAGCTCTGACAAGACGTTGGCAAGTACATCAAATCGTGCACCGCTTGTGTCATTTCCAAACCTCCCATCAAGAAGCAAGGGTTGCACACGTCATTGTCTACCCCAAATAGACCTTGGGAATCTATCTCCATGGACTACATGTTTGGATTTCCTTCAACCAAGCATGGATACGACTACGTATTTGTGTTTGTGGACCGGTTTTCTAAGATAGCAATTTTAACTCCTTGTAAGAAAAGCTTCACAGTAAAGGCCATTGCTAAGCTCTTCTTCGAGCATGTTTGGGTTTGCTCTGGCCTCCCACGAACTATTATTTTCGAACAAAATAGTAGATACATGACTACTTTCTAGTCGAGCATATGGTCGATGATGGACAACAACCTGATTGAATCGACTACCTTCCACCCCCAAATCGATGGACAAACAGTGGTGATCAAAAGGATAACCAGGCATATCTTGAGAATGTATAACTCCAACCATCCATGCACTTGGGATGAAATCCTTCCTTATTTTCAACATAGCTACAGCGGAGCCCTTCATGGCTCTATTGGCCACAACCCCTTTACGATGTGCTTGGGGTTCCAACCATTACCTCCAATTGAAGTAGCATTGCCCATTGTTTCTACACAAGACGAATCCTCCCATGCTCAAACTGAGGCTAATCAAGCAGCCAAATTTGCTGATTGGATCCATCGCATCCAACAACAAGTTCATGATATTTTGCAGAAAGCCAATGCTAAGTATAAGCAATGTCGCAATTAGCATTGGGTTCTACAAAAGTTCTAGGTGTGAAATAAGCAATGGTTGCATTTGCAGAAAGAGCGCTTCATAGGGCCCCATCGAAAGCTCCTCCCACTCCTATATGGGCCTTACACCATCACCAAGGCTATGGGTGAGAATGCTTTTGAATAAAGTATTCCCCCTTCCCTCGGTTTGCACCCTGTATTTAATGAGGATTTACTCCAACCATATTTTCCACCTCTCTTGAACACCTCAAAGATAGTCACGCACTTGGCCCCTACAAAACTCAAGCCTGGCTGCATTGAGTAGGAGACAATCAACCAGATCATGAACATTGAATTGAAGGGAACTCGCCAACAAAATATCCAATTGTATCGAGTTGTCAAAGCAGGGAAGCTTCTTCTCCAGGGAAATTGGCTCACCGGTAATCAAATTCAGCAAAAGATTCCTCATGGAACTTGATGCATGGGTACCATTGCTCCCTAAGGGGGGAGGACTGGTCCAGGTGGATACTGGTGGCCACCCACTTATTCCATCAAGTTATAATAATTCTCCATCTTCTTGGCAATTTCCTATGGTTTTTTGGGTCCCAAACTTCCAAAGCTACTTTGAGGACTTAAACGATTCTTTTTGGCCAATTCAAGGGCCATGGGTTGCTATGGCCCCAATCTACGGTTCTAATTCTCAATTAGTTCTTTCCAATGAGCTATTGTGCGCCCTAAATGGAGATTGTATGCAAAAGTTGAGCCCCTATGAAGTCGATGTATCAGCTAACAACCTTGGGGCCCACAAATCTTTTTGGCCCTTCATCTACTAGGGTTAGGTTTTTGGATGTTTAATTCTTTCCAATGAGTTAGTGTGCAGTCTAAATGGAGATTGTATGCAAAAGTTGTGCCCATATGAAGGTGATGTATCAGCTAGCAACCTTGGGGCCCACAAATCTTTTTGGCCCTTCATCTACTAGGGTTAGGCTTTTGGATGTTTGATTCTTTCCAATGAGTTATTGTGTGCTCTAAATGGAGATTGTATGCAAAATTTGTGCCCATATGAAGGTGATGTATCAGCTAGCAACCTTGGGGCCCACAAATCGTTTTGGCCCTTCATCTCCTAGGGTTAGGATATTGGATGTTTAGGGTTTTTGTTTTTTAATGCTTATAAAAGGCCATTTTTGGTATCTTTGTAATAACCTCATACGAATGAGTGTAGCCAGCACATCTCTCCTCAAAGACAAGCTACCACCATCTGAGCTAGTATGCATCGCTTTGCAGTTAACAATGTTTTTCCATTCCATTTATTAATAGAATTTGGGTTTTGTGTGTGTTTCCATTTCATATTGTTTCCTTCACTTCATTCTCTAAACAATTCAGATCAACTAATTATAACTTTTATTTATAGGTCTTGTTCCACTGCTACTACTTTACATCAATGACCTGATATAGTTTGACCACTTTAGTCCAACATATCGGCCTACTTGACTTAGTAGCATGTTAGTATACAATCAACACTCCATATTTGCAAGTTTGCAACTGTCCTGTATGTTTAGTTACAGAAGCATAAATGACTGAACTTGAATGTCATGTTGGAGATCTGCAATGTTCAAACTGCAGTAAGCTTAATATTCCTAATATACCTTCATCTTCGTTATAAGCTAAATGGTTGGACTTGAGATCATTTTTCAGCTGACTCAAAAAATAAACCTCAGCAATTTAATAATAGAAGTCAAAACTAAACTAGTTTGAACATGTCCAAAGTCATGACTATCAAAACGTTAGCCAGAAGTCTATCCAACATGTATATAATAATGGTTAAATATTCAAGATTCAAAATTCATATTTTCAGCATCTTGCTTGATTGATTCAAACAATACTGATGAAAGATAGCGCTCACCAAAGCTGGGGAACACTACCTGCAAAATAAAAAGTTCATCAGAAATATATTGGAAAACATAAATAAAACAATTATTGCCAATAAAGGGCCATACTGAACTACAGGAATTTCCAATGTCAACAATACCTAAACAAACATCACTGAAGATATAAAATGCCCTTCATGAAATATACTCACAATTAAAAGCTTCCCATCGTTCTCTGGTCTCTTTGCAATTTCAATTGCAGCTGCAGCTGCAGCACCTGATGAAATGCCGACCTATCTTGCATGTAAAAGTCCAGTTCAGAACCCCATGTTCATAGTGCATATATTACTATGACTTTCCAATCAATCTAGAAATATCTACAAATCTATCTTGATTATGTTATAGATAAGATTTTCTGGAATATAATTTTGAATGTGAGCGATATTTAAAACAAGGTCTAAAGTATGAAATAGAATAAATACTGGTGAACTGCATTTTCGGCTGCACCAAAACCTGCAGGTGGTCTTCCCATGATATTTTGAGATATTTTCATCGAAAAATGGTATCTTAGACTCAACTATATCTTGGCATTTATGGCCTCTTGGATGCTATCTTTCAGATTCTTGGTATCATTGTGATCTGTGGTCTAGAAGAATTTATGGAGGAGATAATCTTATCAGATTACTTTTTGTTGTTGATTATCCTCTGCATGGTTAGTCACTGTATGTGAACTGTTGGTCTTCAAATCTCCCTTCCTTGTTGTGTTAAGTGTGATAGATTGGCTCTGGAGACAAACATCTCAGGGCAGGGTGAACAAGCTTGTTTCAAGTTCTAGGGTTGGGTGGAAAATTCCCTGTTCCTACTTAGTTCCTCTTCAAGTAGAGTATGATATTGTAACTTGCTATTCTCTGTTTTCTATTACAAGGCACACGGAGTACTGAGTATGTCCTGGTGATGGAGGGGGTCTATCTATTTATAATTATGCATTGAATGTAACAGGAAAGAAGTTCCTTTGAAATGACCGGGTCTATTGATGAAGATATTGTTTAAGATCTCTTAGTGGCAGCAGTATAGTTTTGGTTGTTATTATATAATGTGTCAGTCTTTTCGTTTAAATGCTGTGTCTGACTGCTTGGAAAAGCAGTTAACATTATATATCGACATGAACCTTTGTAAAGACACTTGACTAGTGGCTGTAGATCTGATGCACTGAGTTGATTTGGAATGGTTATAGTAGTTGTAGTCTATGAAGTATAGCTATTGTTAAGCACTTCATGGAATATTTTTAAGTCATTGCAATTCTAGCATTATTGATTACATGAATATTGGAAGGCTGTTGTTATCCAAGTTCAACGGATTTCTTCTGGTGATGTCGAAGAATCGTGAGCAATACATAATTGTGCCTAAAACTGTTGTTAAGTATTTAATCGTTGTGGAAGAGCTGTGTATGAGTGGTTGTAGTTCTTCATAGGAATGGGACGTGGCCGTAGCCTTGGAGCCCTGATCTTCAAAATAAGTATAAATACTAGTGTATGTTGGAGATATTACACACTCTGATCTGCTCTACTCTGTTGGCTTTTCTGATTTTCTGTCAGTGAGATTTTCTGATTTTCTGTCAACGAGTGCGCTACTGTGTTGGCTTTTATTTTTATTTTCTGTCAGTGAGATTTTCTGATTTTCTGTCAGTGAGTGCACTACTCTGTTGGCTTTTCTGATTTTCTTTTACCGAGTGTCTAAGATCTCTCTAAAATCACTACTACGGTGTATATCATGAGTAATTTTACTCATTTTATGAGATAATACAATTCATTCTTTCTCTCAAGCTTGTCTCGCTTCTCTTCTCTCATTCACAAGCTTTATGTGATATTTCTACTAGCTAGGTTCACTGTGAAAACTTCACATGGTATCAGAGCTTTGCTACTAAGAGAAAGCGCATAAGCACATTATTCAAAGGTTCAGGAGGAAGATGTGTTCAGAAAGAATGGATTTTTTGCCAGCAATTCTTCTCACGCCACATGATTAAATTGAGTGGAAGCTAAAAAATTTGCATCAACTCAGATGCAAAGGCTTGTACCAAATAACAATGGCTACAGGAGTTGATCCAACCTCAGCTATCGAGAATAACATGTATTTCAAGTGCATGGATGAGGCCTATGGCCTTATTTGCATCTAAACGTCCCCAAAGTTGTTGTTTCACATTGAAGCTTGTACCACTCCAGATAAGATTTGGGCAAAGTTGGAATCTCTCTTTGGAAAGCAGGAGGAAATGAGAGGCCACATGCTCGAGGTAGAGTTGAATTTCTTGGATCCGAGAAGCTTTGAAAACATCCAAGACTTCTTTATGAAGTTCAAGTCCTTTCTTCTTCATCTAAAGGGATGTGGTATTGACAAATCAACTCAACACAATCAGTTGATCCTTTCTATTTTGGTAAAACTTGGTCTGTAGTATGTTGTGTTTGTTTCAACATTCAATACAGTGAGATCACTTCAGGAGCAATGTGAAAAATGCTGACATTGGATCAGTTATTGAATCCCTAATGCATGAGTAAGATGAGCTCATCAAAATGGGGACAATCAAGGGCTCCAATGTGCATGCACTTGGCCTGCATTAGTGTCGCAACACATTCAATCCAAAATCCAAACAGAAAGGAAAGGGCAAGGCACATTCTAAACAAAAATAAGGAAGGCAATTCCAAACCCTTTGATGATTCCTTTGGCTCCAATGGTGGAAAGGGAAAGAAAAGGAAGTCAAAATGAGGCTACTGCAACCGCAACTATTATCCTGAATCATCATGCATGAAGAAGACAATAGATCTCATGGCAAAGGCACTTCAATAAAACAATCTTGGGGACTGCAGTCCCGAGAATGCCAATAAGAAGTCGGGAGATCAACCGCCGGTCCGCCAGACAAAAGAGGTAATTCTCATGCTTTAATTGTTATTCATTCTTCTCCCAATACATGAATCCTGGATTCAGGCGCATCCCATCATATGGCCCCCACAAGAAAATATGTTATCTTTTATTGCTACATGCATGGGTCCTCCCACCCTCATGGGTGACAATTCTCCAATAGAGGTCACTAGACAAGGGAGAGTAGAACTCCAACATGGAAGTTTTGAGAACGTTTGCATGTTCCAAAACTCTCTGTGAATCTACTCTCTGTTTATCAGATAATGCATTTCGGCACAGGAAAAAGGGTAGAATTCACACCTGATTCCGCAACCATATATGACATGCATGATAACTCCAAGATTGTCATTGGTGAGGCAAATGATCAGTCTCGTTTGTATACATTCAGTAAGTTTATTGCTAAATCCAATTCTGCTTTACTACTAATGCATGTTGATGATGATAGTAAACTCTAGCACGAGAGTTTGGTTATCTAAACTTCAAATACATGTAGCAACTCTTCAAGCAAGGATGGTCACAGGCTTGCCCAACATACACTTTCCCAAAAGAGTTTGTCAAGGATGCATTCTTGGCAAACATCCTCAAGAGAGGTTTGAGAAAGGGAAAGCTTGGAGGGCCTCCTCCCCTTTGGAGCTCATCCACAATGATCTAATGGGACCCTTTCCTCATCCATCCATTAGCAAGGCTAGGTACATGCTTACATTTATTGATGATTTCTCACGATACACTTGGGTGTATTTTCCTAGGCAGAAATATAAAGTTTTTTAGCATCTCAAAGACTTCAAGGCACTTGCAGAGACTCAATCTGTGAGAAAGATCAAAATCCTCCACATAGACAACAAGGGGAATATGTGAACAAGAATGTCCAACATCTTTGTTCAAAGGAAAGTATACACCTGTTGTTATTTTTTCTGATCTAATTAGCTTGATTAGGATCTTTATCTGAAAGAATAACAAGTACAACAAGATACACAAGATAGAGCAGATACATAAGACACAAATATTTTCACCGAGGAAACCATAAAGAAGAAAACCCTGCAAGCTTCCTCATAATAGTTTTGTCACAAAGACTGTATCACAAGATGATCAAACCCAATAAGAAGAATTCTTCTGCAGCTATCTATCTCTCCTCCTTGTCTCTCTCTCGCTCCTCATGCGAACTTGAGTGAGTGAATGTGTGTATAAATGAGGGAGGGCACCTCCCTATTTATAACTTTCAAGTGACTGAACTAATACATGACTGGGGTTGACCTCTTACCCTAACAGGGGCGACTTCTCCTAGAGAGACTCCAAAAATACATTACATGATGTTACATTGGCGACTATTTCCCCAACTTACAATAGAGGTTATACCTCAAGGTCCATACACAATAATGACATCCCGAAAGGAGGCAAACATATCTCTGATGGGGGTACAACAACATATAGTGATAATATACATCAAAATATCTTCCGAAGTTACAAATACATAAACACTCCCTCTTAACTAGGAAGGCATTCTCTCTCTCCACAGTCATCAACACATCTGGTCTAGTCATCATCACGGAGTCATTGTCATAGTTGCTGCCATAGTCATCTTCTAGTCAATCATCGAATGGTATTATCTATCACTGGAAGTTTCTACAGAGCCATCCCTTTTTCATGCTGGGCGTAGGCCTAGTCCTCATCCAGGTCTTCATCGTATCCACAAGCAAGCCATCGCATAGGTGCAGGACCATTCTTTACATTACCACTGCAATAACCTGCGTCTCCTACCATCATCTCGTCGTATCTAGGTCACCTCTTTGTCCTGCACAAAACAAAACAAAACACACATAGAGCACAGCCTAGATGCAGACCACCTACGTTCTACCAACATAGGAACATGCTAGGATCTAACCTGCATCTACAACTATGCGAGAATCGCCTAGGAGCACACACAGTGCATTATGTTTCTCTACAGTCAACCTGCGTTCTACCAACATAGGAGAACAGCCAAGGTGCACACCAAGTGCCTTGTGAGCTCATCATCTCCAACATGGGAACACACACATACAAGGATTGATTACGACCAAAGAACCTGCGTACCACGCCAGGATCTTTTCCGTTAAGGTCAACCTCAAGGACTTATTACATCCGAACAACCTGCATCCAGGATCTTTTCCGTTTGAACAACCGTCCAAGACTGATTACGTCTGAGCAACCTGCGTACCACGCTAGGACGCCTTTTCCACTTCGGACAACCTACAGGACTTATTACATCTGAGCAACCTACGTACTATGCCAAGACTCTCTATTTACACTCTGATAACCTGTACCATGACTGATTACGTCCAAGGATAACCTACGAGCTTCGCCACAACTGATTACATCCAAGGACAACCTACAGGACTGATTACGTCCAAGCAACCTGCGTACTACGTTGGGACTCTCTATTTACACTCGGACAACCTGTCTTATTTCCCATGTGAGATCTCATGCATCTGCGTCTTCTGGTCTCTTGTCATCTTCTAGCATAGAAACACATCAGGACTGATTACGTCCAAGGATAACCTGCGAGCTTCACCAGGACTGATTATATCCGAGGACAACCTACAGGACTGATTACGTCATCAAGATAACTTGTATCTCTGACTATGCTAGAACTCATCACTCCCTCTTTCGAGAGGTCTCGTTCTGGATCACACCAAGTCTTTCTATGAAGTACTCGAGCTTCGCTCTGGCTAGAGGCTTGGTCAATACATCAGCTATTTGCTCGTCCGTTTCCACGTACTAGAGCTTTACTGCTCCTCTCTGTGCCCTATCCCTGATATAGTGGAACTTGATCTCTATGTGCTTCGACTTGTCATGGAACACTGGGTTCTCCAACAGCTTCACGCAACTCTAATTGTCGTAGAAGAGACAAGTCGCTTCTAACTGTAGATCAAATAAATCAGACAGTAGCTTCCGCAGCCATACTGCTTCACAACTAGCCGAGCAAGCGGCAATATACTCTACCTCGGTTGTACTCAACGCCACATAGGATTACTTCCTACTAAACCAGGAGATCATGCTAGATCCCAAAGTAAAGCAGCAACCAAAGGTGCTCTTCCTATCAGTGGCGCTACCTACTCAATCCGAATCAACATAACCGTGCAAGTTAATCTTCTGATTCGCATCATACTTGAGTCCATAATCCACTGTACCCTTTAGGTACCTCAATACATGCTTTGCAGCAACCAGGTGAACATGTCTCGGATCTGTCAGGAACTGGCTCAAGGTGTTCACGGCAAAGCATATGTCTGGTCTCGTATTCGTCAGGTACATCAATGAGCCAATCATCTGATGATACATCGTGGCATCAACCGATTCTAATGAAGCATCACACAGAAGCTTCAAGTTCGATGCCATAGGTGTGGCTATCGCTTTGCAGTCTAGCATGCTGCATCTTTTTACAACTCCACTGCATACTTTCCTTGACCAAGGAAAATCCCATATGCACTTTGCCACACCTCCATGCCTAAGAAGTAAAGCATCATACCTAGGTCTTTCATTTCAAACTCAATAGCAACTCTCCTCT
>LPNX010883200.1:273681-294589 GCA_001517045.1 Pseudotsuga menziesii | reverse complement strand
ATCTTGTATGAGCTCCCATGCCCATGCTAGTTTCCTCTTGTAGGAGTCCTTCTCGTGAAGTGTCTCTACGAGCTCTTGTGGTTCTACCATGTCATGATCTTTGTGGACTTCTAGAATTGCTTCTACAATTTTCATACCTCGGACTCTTGTTTCTTTAGGTTCCTCAACCTCTTCAATAGATAGCCTCCTGAATCAAGAGAATGCTAAGTCCTCATCAAAGGTTACATCTCTACTAATGTCAATCTTCTTAAATCCTGGGAAGTATATTCGGTAGGGCTTTGATGTATCAATGTATCCAACAAATATACCCTTCCTCCTAGAAGGATCGAGCTTGGTCCTCTTCTCCGTTGGGATATGTATGTACACTGGGCAGCCAAATATTCTAAGATGGTTGACTTCTGGTTTCTCTCTTGAGAAAGCCTCTTCAGGAGTCTTGTTGTCAAGTACTCAATGAGGAGTACAGTTATGTACATACACAATTGTCCTTGCTGCTTCCATCTAAAGGTGCATTGGAAGATCCTGGTCATGTAGCATTGCTTTCGCTGCTTCCATTATGGTTTGGTTCTTTCGTTCTGCAACGCCATTCTGTTGAGGATTGTATGGGGTGCTTAACTCCCTCTTAATCCCAGACTCTCTACAGAGTCCCTTGAATTCTTCCGAGGTGAATTCTCCACCATTATCTGACTGCAGAATCTTGATCTTCCTTTCGGTGTGGTTCTCAACAAAGGCTTTGTATTCCTTAAAGTTACTGAATACTTCATTTTTCCCTTTCAAGAAATATATCCAAGTCTTGCGTGAGAAATCATCTATAAAGGAAACATAGTACACATACCCGTAATTAGTGTACTATCTTCTTTGCATTCTTTCCTTGTGCACATCCTTTGCAAATGCCTTCATGCTTTTCCTAGATTTCTAGAAGTCCTGAGACTTCTTTGCTTGCAATCGGTAGTGCTCTGTAATGCACATGTGCAATCCTTCGATGCCATAGTTCACTTGGTTCTATTGACTCATAAACCAATGCTTGTTCAGGCTGTCCCTTTAGTTGGTACAGGCTTTCGTCTTATTCACCAATCATTGTTGCATCTTCTATTGTCGTTCCTTTAGGCCACATTAGAACTTGGCCATCAACAAATGAAACTCTCATTCCCTTTGCATCTAATGCAGAGATGGAGAGAAGATTCTTCTTAAATCCTGGAACATATAGCACATCCTTCATCTTTAAATATTTTCTGGAGTCTAGCTTGTATGAAGCTTCTCCACTTCCTTTTATGGGGTATTGATAATCATCCCCAAGTTTCACCTTGTGAGGTGACTCATGCTCTGACTTATTGATGAATGATTCTTTGTATCTCGTCATGTGTTTAGATGCCCCACTATCCACAAGCCAATCATTGCTTCCATGTGAAATAGTGCCCATAAGTGCTGAGATCGGCACATACTCTTCATCTAAATCATCATTCTCTCTTCTAAATATTTTGTTTGTTGGTTCATCGTCTTCAGTAGTATGAGCATGATGTCTCTTCTTTCTGTCGGAACAGTCTCTTGTAAAGAGTCTCTTTTCATCACAATTGTAGCATTGGATGTTGAAAGGATCCTTTCCCAACTTCTTTTGTTTCTTGTCATTCTTGTTGTGATGGTGGTTCTCCTTCTTCTTATAGTTCTTCCTAGTGTGAACAGTGAGAGCTTGATCTTCAGTTGCTCCCATCTTCTCTTCTCTTGTTACGAGTCGAGCTTCTTCTTGTTTGCATTCTTCTCGGAGTCGACTGAAAGAGATCAGCTTCCTTCTTGCACAAATTCCTTGAATGAATGAATCCCGTTATCTTGGGAGGCCATTCAAGGTAGTCATCACAATCTCTCCTTCTACATTTTCTTCAGCTGCTTCAAGTTCTTCCTTGATTTGAGCAACCCTTGTGAAGTAGGACTATATAATCTCTAAGTTCTATATCTTCACATTCTTCAGTTGGTTCCTCAATGTCATCTTCCGGTTGATGTTCTTTCGTTCAAACATCTTTGTCAAAGCATCAAATACTTCCTTCGGTGTCTTGAAGGATGACACATGAGGGATGAGGTGATCCTTAATAGAATCTACAATGATTCTCTTGGCTTTAACCAAGTTCTTCTTATGAGTAGCCTTAGCTGTTGGACACACCAGGAACACAAAGAGGGGGGGGTGAATCTGTGTGTGCAGTCTTTATTACTTTTTTCAACTTTAATAATCAACAACTTGTTCAATATTATGCATTATCACATCATCATTATATCAACATCAACATTGTTATCATCATCATATCATCATCATCACATAGAAAGCATAGCAACACAATACACAAGATTTTTACGTGGAAACCCAAGTCCTGGGGGGGAAATCACATAAGCCTTTTTAAAATAGTTTTCCAGAAATAATTGGAAAGAGGAAACAACCTCCTTATTAGAAAGACTTCAATTTTCCAGCTGCAACTGGAATGAGGCTACAACCCCCCAATTTACAGGCTACGACCTGAAGGAAGCTGCAACTCCCTAGTTCTATGGCTTCAACTGGAAGGAGGCTATGACCCCCTTCCTTGCCCCATCCTGCCACCCTGATAAGAGGGTAGAAACTGTTGAACCATAACCGCACTGATCCTGTGGACCTGCTAATCAACACCTGTAATGCACTGTGTCATCACATGTATAGTAGCCAAGATACCATATTCTATTTTCAGATTCCAGCACACTTTTTTCAACCAGTTCCCTTACATATGAGATGCAGAGATGAGCATTTATGATGGATCACTATTTGATGATGTATTGTAGTACTTTCCCATGCCATGACCGAGTCTCGATGACATTCAGATTTGAGGACTGATGTAGCCATTTAGCCATCTACAGAGAAGTCAGTATTGGCCAAAGTTGCAGCAGCAGGTTCTTAGTGGACAGATGTTGTTTCGGATTGGTTATTTACAGGTATATGATTCGTCAGGTATTATCTAGTGTTATGGTTATTATTGCTTTTATACTCATACTTGTGACATGTCTTAGCATTTAGCCTCATGATTTGGCGGTCATATAAATATGTGGACCTGGTTGTATTAATATTATGTATGTTCCTACTTAGACCTAGAAGTTCCTGACCCATACTCATTGGTTTTGCCCTCCTTTGGGAGAATAGAGGTGATCATTCCCACCATACTTTGGCTTGCTAGTGATATGGAAATGAAATGAATATCTTGTGAAAAGCCCATTCATTAAAAAAAGTGTTTCTGAACATACATGAATGCAAGGCAAGCCTAATGAAATTGGCTTTGAAGTATAATGTGAAATATAAAACCCATGTAACAAGTGTTTCTAAACACGCATGGAGCATGAAGCCTTAATAAATAAAAATCCGTGTAACAAATGCATGGATCAAGGCTATGGAAACTCGAAGGCTCAAAAAGCAATGGTTCTTAAAAGGTATATCTAAAGATTGCTTGCCTCACTTGTATTTGATTTGGATTGTGAGCATTTGTCAAGGTGAATAAGCACATCTGAACGTAACTTACCCATTTGTGAGACACTGCCATCCCCTGTGTTATTGCTTGTCCGGCATATGCTAGAGTGAGTATCCCCTTTCCATTTCCAAAGTGTCACAGTGTCAAGTTAGTAGTCACCCTTTAACCTAGCCTTTTGATCTTTAGCCTTCATCCTTCACTAGCAAATTGATTACAACTATGAAGTGAGTATGGTCTTGAAAGTCTAGTCTGAGTTATAATTAATTAACAAAACTATATATATTTGGTTGGTAGATCGCCAGTGAAATGATTACTACTTGTTATAATTGCTATTTGAATGATTTGTAGAGCTTGTCTTAACCTCTAAACACTTGCAGTAGATTGATGTTAGCCTGGGTCATATTATTGGTTATTTGATCATTTACAAATTATTACAATTTTATCTATCTGGGCATATTAGATATTGTGCATGATCATGCAGAGATCTGTAGGGTGTATGAGTATACACCTTAGATGGATTTGGGTTCCCTAAGTCCAATGAGACAGTTTATTTTCAGTTTTAGGTAGTTATAGTGATGATTTGTCTCAGTATACCAATCTGGTGCAGTTTTGCCATGTTAAATGACCTGTCAGAGCATAAGGATGATTTGACCAGTTCACCTAGGGCGTTGTATGAGGAGGGGGTGGTCCAACCACTTGTTTTTACCATTATACCCCCCTCCCAGAGAGCTTGGTGGGCTCAGTTGGACAACGAAGGCACTCTAGTAGGAATTTTTGGCAGGTTCACAGTTCCCAAGGCAGATTAAAAATGATAAAAATGGCTACTGAATAATTCGATTTGGGCTTCTGAGGCAAGGAAATGGCATGAGATGAGTTTTGATGATGAGTGTGATGTCTTCCACCCCTTCTCCAGCAGTTTCAGCATTCATATGGACCCACACCCATCTCTCCAGCATATTTTATGATTTTCTGGAGCTTTTGGAGGCTCACAATTTGCTCAAAGAGGCACTATTTTGCATTTAGAGTTATATTTTATTATTTTTGAGCCATGGGGACACAATAGGGGTGTTAGTCAATACCCCCTAGACCCACCATGAACTTTATTCATGTTTATTTTGTCACATTGAGTGGGATCCCCTCTCCTAGGGCGGTTTTGTCCATTGATATAATATATTATTATATTGATCCATGTACTTTATGTTGAGCTCATCTCAACCGTTGATTAGAACATTTTGATCTTTTAATCTTAGCCATCCATTTGAAAGGTGGTTAGGATTTTGTTATCTCTCCGCCCTATTTAAAGGGGAGATCTTCTCATTGTAAAGGGGGTTTTTGGCTCTTGGAATCTTGATAATAGAAAAACTATTTTGTGGAAATTCTTGGGTCTCCTTTGCATCTGGTGTTCTTCGATGGCGATTGGAAAGTCTATTGCATCCTAGCATTTGAGTATTTGTGGTGAGATCTATATTTTCGTGGAAACTTTGTTTTGTCTACAAGCGGGCGACTTCACTTGGGCGTTTTTGCAGGGCTTCCTCAACTCGCTTGCTTGGCTTCGCTTGTATCAGGGGGTTATCATTAGTATCATTGTGATCTATGGTTTCATCTAGTTATTTTTTCTGTAGCATTTGTCCATTTCTCTTGATGCATCAAATCTGATATGGTTGACATTTGTTATGCAGGAGGGAGGGTGCATTGGCCTCCTTGGCCAAATCGATTTGCATAGAGGCTTCATCCAAATCTTCTCAAATTGATCGGGACGGCATAGATCATCATCATCAAGGCATCTGCAAGGTTATCCAGGTAAGATCCACAGGTTAGTTCTTCTTTTCTTGATTTCAATCCATTGGCATCTTTATTTATTGTCAAAACCCTAAATATAAAAAACCAAAAAGAATTATAGATCAAAACGCTTGATCATTTGGAAAACCATTTCTGGCTTTTGTAGATCGGGTCAAACCCTAAGTGGGTCCTCCTAGACGTCATGTTTAGGTGACTCCATTGGGCCCAAATCCCAAGGCACTGATCTCTCAACCCTAGCGCAACCCCTCACTTGGCCAATTTCTCTTGCGTTTTGATCTATCACAGAGGCTTGGGTACTTTGATACTGTCATACCTTTTGTCGAGCCTATCCTTTGGTACTAGATAGCCCCAATCTTGTTCTTAACCTCTCTGCATTGGACACATTTCCCAAGGTAATGGACATTGTCATCATTTGCTAGTACCTTGATTCTGGATCTAGTAGTAAGACTCATAAGTCACTTGTATTTCAACCTTGGATCAATTTCACACTTCATAAACCTCTTGATCCAAAGCATAACTCACCTTGTGACTTCATACATAGATCTAGGGTTTACTTCACTTTACACCTTATGTACTTCAATTTCCATTGATTTGATCTGGTGTTTTGGTCTAATCTCTCCTGTTGAGAGTAGATCTGGGTCTCCCCCATTGTTGTCTTGGGCTAAGACAACATCAAGTGAAGATTGCCTCGATTGGCGTGACAACCATCCATTTGGGAGTCAAGGCTATCTTGGTTTCACCTCTTTGGTTTCCCATCCCTCTACCATCCATCTTGGATCCACCTGATAGGGGAAACTACAAGTTTGGTGATAACACACTGCACAATCTATACCACACTGCACAACCTGTACCACACTGCTCAACCTGTACCACACTACAAAACCTAGGTCCTATACCACACTACTCAACCGGTACCACACTGCACAACCTGTACCACACTTCTCAACCTGCACCACACTACACAACCACTGCCACTACTAACCAATGCTCATCATTTGATCACTACTCATCAACCAATCACTGTCCACTGCATCACAATACTCATCAACCTGTACAATCAACCTGTCCAATCAATCTATTTCTCACATCAACCAACTGAGTCAATATGAGTCTGCACACTAAACTCGATCCACCTGGGTCAAACCAACTGCTCATACAACTCAACCAATCTGAGTCAAAACAACTACACATAAGGAAACTTGTGCCAATATTGCTCAACTGTACCAAGATGCTTGTGTACTCGCAAAATCAATCATATACTTGTGTTAACCTAAACAAGTGCTATGACAGTCAACCAACCATTCTTACTTGGCCTTATTCATCAAGTACGAGACACATTTGAGCAACCAAGAGACTTCACGTACTGTCAACCAAACTTTGTCCAAACACACTCAACTCAATGACACCACAACCAACCTGAATCACAATCAAGGAATACTTGACAGTTAAACATGATATACTTCAACCAAATAACCTCAGCCAAGAAGATAAAAGACTTAACCAACTATGTCAAACTCAATCAAACTCAATCAATATCATAAACTCTTAGACACAAAATGATTTTTCACTGTACTCAAATCAAGTCAACAAATCAAACAAATATCAAGTAAATAGTCACTTACAACACTGTCAAAGTTTGTCATTAACAATCAATAACAATCCAACTCCACTTAGGTCAAAGACACAATGATCAACACTTGTCAAACTAGTTTTCAAATAAAACATTTAAGTTGATCAAAGAAATAACTCACAAGATCTACTGCTTACATGTCAACTTCTCATTCAATGCTATACTTATACTACAGTCAAAACACCAAGATCCATGCCAACAACATTCAATATAATCAACAAGATCTATATCAATATCACATCAAGATATATGCCAAGATAACCATCACCATAGCCTCCATAACATATTTAATTACTTCAAAGAGATATGGCCTCACATACTAAGATCAAAGAGGAACTCTATCCATGAGAGACATGTGCCATTACAAGAGAAACCATGAAGCATGAACCATACCTTAATGAAGATCACAAGATGAAGAAAAAGTAGAAAACCCAAAGGAAACTCTAGATCCTGTCATCACATAACCCTTGTAACAAGCTTTCCAACAAGCCAAGAATTTTGTAATTCTGATTCTGTATGAGAAAGTTATGCCAATTTTAGTGAAGAAGCCCAAAAAAATTTCTGTCACAAAATTTCGCACTTTTCTCCAAGAGTTGCGAAATTCCTAAGAGAATTGATGATGAGCAAATGAAATGTTTGATATTCTATTAATATAGGTTGGGAATGAAAATTATTACCTTGGGCCGACATGCAATTCAGAATTACCAATAATTAAATTATCTTTTGTTTGGTCTGCTCACCCAAAAAGGTGGGGTACCCCAACTTCAAAAATTCATATCTCTTTAACCGTAAAGAGTTAGAAGATGATCCACATATCAACGGAAATGGATTGACGAGGAATATCTCCCTATGATGTGTATATTTTCAAATTCTTGGTCTAATGTCCTTAAATTCTTCAATATGTCCAGGACGTCAAAGACCCCACACATGAGGGTGCCAAAGACCATACCACCAACTACGAGAGTTTCAAAGTCTTCTTCAAAATAATCCTCAATATATCAAGGCACGTATCTAGGCTCTACCTCCATCTACATCCTAATAGCCATATAACCACAAATAGGACCATACATCATCATGGTTCAATGTCTCCATATCATTAAAAACATATCCAATGGCTCCACTATATATGAGCCACATCATCCATCCAACAACCAATCAAGGGACCAAAACAAGTACAAGCATAACAAGCAGCACAAAGACCAGTAACCAAAGATCAACCATGAGTAAGGAACTCGACAATGGACTCAAATGGGACCAAGATACAACTTAGGAGCACTTGACCAAGTCAATGGGTAACCAGGGCTTTTGTCATTGTTCCAAGGCCTCCAAGGGCTTCAAGCTTGGGCTTGGACAAGGTCAAAAGGGCTCCTCTGACACAAACAACCACAAACTAAACACTAACCCTCAGGGGCTCCACAAGGGGCACCAAGGAATCAACAGTTGACATCAATGACCAGACATTGTTGGCATCAATGACAACTTAATCAACAATCTCCCCCTTTGTCATTGATGACAACACCATAACTCTTCGTCAAAACAAGCTCCCCCTATCAACAAAACTTCTCTCGCCCTTTGGCATCAATGGCAAAGGGAACATCCTTTGACCATACTGCTCGCCCTAACGGCATGCTCCCCCTGTCATCAACTTTTCTTCCTGTTTTGCATTAATGGCACATTGGAGGAAATTTCAACTCAAAATGGGCCTTTTAACCATAATTCAAATTCCATGTCATCATGTGTTAACCAATGAAATTGCTTTAAATTTGAAATACCGTATAGGTCTTAAACAAGTTTTTAATATAAATTTGGGGATAGGTATCATAAAAAAACTACTTTTTTTGTTCGTATTTTCAACATGTCTCCCTGTGATTTTACTCAAATTTCCATCGGGAGAGCTCGTTGGATGCAAAATTAAATTTGGCATCCAACAAGTACCCACTCAGCATACTTTTGACAGACCCCACTACCCCAAAAACAAGAAATACCTGAAAAAACGTGATGATGATGTTTTTCAGGCATTTCTTATTTTTGGGGTAGCGGGGTCTGTCAAAAGTATGCCGAGTGGGTGCTTGTTGGATGCGGAATTTAATTTCTCATCCAACGAGCTCTCCCAATCGAAATTTGAGTAAAATCACAGGGAGACATGTTGAAAATACGAACAAAAAAGTAGTTTTTTTCTTTTCTTCCTCCAAAATTAATAAATATTATTTTATTATTTTAACTATTATTTTATTATTTTTCTTAGGAGACCCATTTTGAGTTGAAATTTCCTCGAATGACTTCTTTTGGAACCACTGATTCCCTTATCAATGAGCATTGATGCTTCTTTGATGGACTTGTATTTTTTCACACAGATACTACTCGAACCAACTACTATACGATACTCAAATATGATAATCAAGTAGATATCTCCTTTTACACATTCTTTGTACACTTCATATCACTGGTCGATAGTCTTCAAAATGGCAATGGGTTTTTCCCAAGGTTTTCATCATTTCTGTTTTGATATACTAATTTTATTCTCCATGCTTTGGTAGGATGATGGTTGTTCATGTCATTCGATTGAACTTGCTTTCTTCTCCAAACTTTAACCTGTCCCTGCATCTTGCAATGTTTTATGAAATGACCATAATGATAGCAATTGTTACACTGAATCGAAAATGTACTTTTATTTCTTTCTAGAGTGATTATGTCATGAGCTCTGCAATGAATGGCTTTGTGACCATAGTTGTTACACTTGTAGCAGTGACCATGGAACCTTATAGGATATCTCTGAGCAGTAACTTCTCTTGATTCTTACTGATCATGGGATCTTCTGAGAATACATGTATTACTGTTATCCTTTTCGTCTTTTACTATAGAGCTTTTGCTTTCTTCAATGTTCTTCTCGATCTTTGAATATGTCTTTAACTGAGTAGTTGTTTTGTTCAGGTCTTCCTTCAGAGAGAGAATATTCAATTCTTTCTTTTGACAAATTTCTATCTTTTCTTAGAGTTTTCTTGTTAAATATTCTTCTATTTTCTTGACTTCTTCTACCTGTTTGTTCAAATCAACGATATTGTCTTCCATCTGTCCTTTTGAATTCTGATCATCATCATGCAATTTTTGTAGTTGACCTTTTAGTGCATGATTCTCCTTTTTGAGTTCTAAGAGGTCTTTTTCAAATTCAAAGTTTGTCAAACACACTTTCCATAACTCTACCTTCAAGGATTTTATTTCAAGTTCTTGATTTCTTCTTAACTTCTCTTCCAATGTTTCTTTAGATTTGTAGGCACTCATCTCACTGTCTTTGTAGATTAACTCTTTTTCCTTATCTTCTAGCAGTCTTCTGAGCTTGACAATTTCTTCTAATTTCTTTTCAATTTCTGTGGCCGACTTCAAAGATTTGGATATGGCTTCTTTGATTCTCGTAGCTTCTTCAACCTAGAGTTTCAGATTAATTATTGTCTGTGTGGCCTTCTCAGATTGTTCTTGATTCCTCTTCTCATCTTTGTCCAATTTCTCTTGCAATACCTGATTCTGTTCACAAAGTTTTTTCACTTCTTGCGAAACATTAGTAATTTCATTGTCTATCATAATATCATCTAAACTCCTATAACTTATCGGAGAGAAAGGAGTTTCATCATAATATGAAGTATTGCATTCAATTAATTCAGAATAGCTCTTATTTTCTATACCTGATAAACATATCTCTTTAAAAGCATTACAAACAGAGTGTTCAGGGGACGTACCTTCATACTTACCTGGATCTTGTACCGACCTGTCTTCTGCTTCTTGTTCTTCATTTAGCTGATTTATTTGAACGACAATTCTTCAACTAAGTTGCACTTTCCTACTTTCTCCTTTTGGAGATCTGTTAGATATTCAAGCATTAATTCCAAATACTTTCTCCAACTGAGTTGCACTTTCCTACTTTCTCCTTGATATGTTGAGGAATACTTTGAAGAAGACTTTGAAACTCTCGTAGTTGGTGGTATGGTCTTTGACCCTCATGTGTGGGGTCTTTGACGTCCTAGACATATTAAAGAATTTAAGGACATTAGACCAAGAATTTAAAAATACACCCATCATAGGGAGATAGTCCTCATCAATTCATTTCCGTTGATATGTGGATCATGTTCTAACTCCTTACGGTTAAAGAGATTTGAATTTTTGAAGTTGGGGTACCCCACCTTTTTGGGTGAACCGACCAAACAAAAGAGAATTTAATTATTTGTAATTTTGAATTGCATGTCGGCCCAAGGTAATAATTTTTATTCTCAACCTATATAAATAGAATATCAAACATTTCATTTGTTCATCATCAATTCTCTTAGAAATTTCGCAACTCTTGGAGAAAAGTGCGAAATTTTGTGACAGAAAAATTTCTAGGCATTTTCACTAAAATTGGCATAACTTTCTCATACAAAATCGGAATTACACATGGATGACACATGGGGGATGAGGTGATCCTTAATAGAATCTACAATGATTCTCTTGGATTTAAGCAAGTTCTTCTTATGAGTAGCCTTAGCCTCATCTCCCTCTGGCTCTAGAACTTCTCCACTGATGTACTGATCCAAATCATTATCTTCAAGGATTAGGGAGATTTTGTACTTCCATGCTCGGAAGTTATCAGCTCCTCCAAGCTTGTTCTCAAGATGAGTATGGTGAGTCATCTCTTCAAATGAGAACCTCAAATAAAAATAGCAAAAATTTAGATCATACCGATTTGAGGTGTCTGACCTGCTTCCGGAGCTAGCTAATCTAGGGTTTATTAGAGAAACCCTAATTTTCCAAACTAGGAATTTGAAAATTATTTCTCGACACAAAGATGTGCCTCCTTGAGGCAAGTTGCTTACCAAGGTCATTTTCTGAAGACTCAGGTGGGAAGCCTACGAAGCTTGATGCACAAGCTTCTCCCAGCACTAGTGTCAGGGTAAAAAATGAAACTTCTTCAAATCTAATTATGCTTCCACCAAAAGATGTGCCCCTGTAGGGCGAGTTAGCCTGGCCCTCTTTTCTTGATGATCTGTGGAGAGAAGACCTTGAACTAGGAAGCCATAGTTTTCACTGCTGCATAGCGCCTTCTTTCAGAGAGGCTCTGATTCCATGTTAGTTTTTCTAATCTATTTAGCTTGATTAGGATCTTTATCTAAAAGAATAACAAGTACAGCAAAATACACAAGACACAAAGATTTTCACCGAGAAAACCATAAAGGAGAAAACCCTGCAAACTTCCTCGGGATAGTTCTGTCACATATCACAAGATGATCAAACCCAATAAGAAGAAGTCTTCTGCAGCTATCTATCTCTCCTCCTTCTCTCTCTCTCTCTCCTCATGGGAACTTGAGTGAGTGAGTGTGTGTATAAATTAGGGAGGGCACCTCCCTATTTATACCTTTCAAGTGACTAACCTAATACATAGTTGGGGCCGACCTCTTACCCTAAAAGGGTCGACTTCTCCTAGAGAGACGCCAAAAATACAGTGCATGATGTTACACTAGGGACTACTACCCTGACTTACAACAGAGGTTGTACCTCAAGGTCCATACAAAATAATGACATCCCGAAAGGAGGTAAACAAATCTCCGATGGAGGTACAACAAGATATAGTGATAATATACAGCAGAATATCTTCCGAAGTTACAAATACATCAACACCTGCAACATACAGTGCCATACACTCCACAGCAGAATGGAGTATCCAAGCAGAAGAACAAATCCCTCAAAAGAGATGGCCACTTGAATGTTGAATGCAAGGTCTCTTCCTTCCAAGCTATGGGTTGAGGCACTTAACTATGCTAACTACATTCAGAATAGATCTCCTCACATATTTGTCAAGAACAGGACTCCTTTTGAGGTATGGAGTGGTAGCAAACTAGAAGTCACCCACTTCTGAATATTTAGATCATGTGCATGGGTCTGTGTGCCCTCTTAAAAGAGGAAAGCATTAGATCCTCAGAGCATCGCATGCATATTCATGGGATATCCTGATGGTGTGAAGGGTTACAGGTGTTTGATCTCTCAACGGACAAGTTATTTATTGAGCGAAGTGTCCATTTTGAGGAAAGTCCCCTGCATGCACCATTGGAGCCACATGCATAGACCTCTATTCCTCTGCCTACACCAGACATCAATGATGATGAATCCACTCATTCAGATCATGGTTCAGATCCAAGTTCCAAATCTGATTCAGAAGAACATGAGCATTAATGAATAAGGAGCTTAAGAGAGATATATGCACAAACCACCCTATAAGCAGCAGATGAACTTGTGGGGTATCCAGCAGATCTAAGGAGGACGAGGTCCCAGTTTGAGGAGCCTCCTCATGCACTCACAACTACTGAACCAATGCTTCCCATGCATTGTTACATGGATCTAGATTCAAACACACAGACCTCTACAGAGTTTGCAAGGAATTCCTTCTAGGAAGCCGTTATGCAGGGTTACAACTCTCTCCTTGAGAACCGGACTTGGAATTTGGTTCTTCTTCCTTCAGATAGGAAGCTTGTCAAATGCAAATGGGCCTACAAGACCAAGAAGGTAGCAGACAAATAGGTGAGAAGGCACAAGGCAAGACTAGTGCCAAAGGATTTCAACAGATCCAAGGGATAGACTATGATGAGACCTTTGCTCCAGTAGCAAAGATGGACTCCATCTGATTCCCTTTCCATTGCAGCAATCAGGGGCTAGGAAGTTCACCAAATGGACATGAAGAATGCCTTTCTTCACGAGGATCTCTCGAAGGAGATTTACATGGAACATCCTCAGGGGCTCATACATAACTCATCCTTAGTATGTCGACATGTGGCAGGTTATGCATTGGATCTCATGGGCTTCACGGATTCTGATTGGGCTGGCGATAGCATAGATCGCAAGTCCAATTCTGGGTATACACTTAGTTTAGGTTCTTACCCCATCTATTGGTCAAGCAAAATGCAATCTGCAATTGCTTTATCGTCAGCAAAGGTTGAGTACCAAGAAGTGGTCAACATCAGGCATTTTGGCTTCAAAACTTCCTCACTAAGAGGTTTTATTTTCCATTAGCTTGTCTAATTGGTTATTTCGTTGCAGAGAATAATACCAATGCTCAGAAATATTCGCCAAAGCCTATTGCAGCTTTGTCAATTTGTAATCTTTGCCTGCCATTTACATAATAACCATGCGGTCTTATAAATGCTAATTATTTATGCAAGAACATGTTTATGGTCCAGACATTCATAGAAGTCTGAAAGAGTGCTAAGGCAGTCATTTTGGTGTACTAACAAAAAAGCATTCAATAAGAAAACTGTTTTTCTCATATTCATATTGCTTTTCTTTTCTTTACTAAATCTCTCCATCACTTCTCATGATGTCCAAGAGATCTCCCCACTCCTTCACCAAGTGTCTGGGAGTATGCGATGGCCTCTCCACCCCTTCTCAAGGTGTCTGAGAGATCTTTCCACTCCTTCTCAGAGTGTCTGGAAGAATGCAGTGTCCTCTCCACCCCTTATCAAGGTTTCCGAGAGATATTCCCACTCAGAGTGTCCAAAAGAACGCAGTGGCCTCTCCATCCCTTCTTAGGGTGTCCAAGATATCTTCCCACTCCTCCTCGAAGTGTCCGAAAGAATTTAAGAGAATCAACCTTCCCTCTTAATGAAGGACACAATCATGGACCAATCTCCCCACTCCTTCACAAAGTGTCAGGGAGTATAGTAAACCTTCCCTCTTAACAATGGATTCAATCATGGGACCAGTCTCCTCACTCCTACTCAGATTGTCAGGGAGAATGTACTGCCCCATTCTGAGCCAACTAGGGACTAATCTCTCACTTTGGGACATGTGCTCTTCATAGAATCTTCTAAGAAGCTATAGACCTAAACACATATCAACTAACAAAGGCATCAAATTTATCAAGGAAGACACTTCTGTCCTTCCCTATTCAAAAACATGAAATGCAAATAACTTATAAAATGAAATAACAAGTTACATTGTTGAATTCATACACTTGCATGACAGCGTATCAAGAAAATAGTGTCCCCACCCCATCACAGGGTGTCCAGGAGATCTCCCCATTCCTTCATAGAGTGTCCGAGAGAAGATATAGTACTTTCATTGGAACACTCAACCTTGGCCAAGTCACATGGATAACACTGGGGAAACACTTGTCCGATAACATCTTCATGCTCATCCCATCATCCTCTGTGCTAGAGGGAAGGAAACCAAAGTTGTGAAGGAAACCAAAGTTGTGATCCTATTCAGGATGGTAGAGGGATGGAAACCAAAGTTGTGACCTACAGAAGCTAAGATCTCTGAAAGAGTATCAAATTCGACATCAGCCAAAGCTACCGACACTTTAGACTAGGTAAATGACCAAGCCTAGGGCGTGTCACTATAACCAATATGATCCTATAAATAAGGAATGACAGTGAATAATTCAAGGTATCTTGATTAGATCTCTTAGATAGTTAAATAGAGTTTTAAGGAATTACTTAGAGAGAAACGAGTGCCTAATTGAAATGCCCCAATTTACCCTAGGGTTTTAGGCATGAAAATCAAATCTAAGGGTAAATGGTGTAATAAGGTGAAATTAGACATTGGATTAATTGCTAGGTGTTAGATAAGACAATTGAAAGTGAAACTAGCAATACCCAATTTGTAGAAATAGAAATAACCACTTATCCCAAGGAGTGTGTCTGTTCCCTAGAGGTAGACCAGTGTTTTAAGTGGGCACATGGAGTCCAATAGTCGTGAAAATTTAGATCTAGGGGTTTTAAATTATTTCCAAAGTGGGTTTAAAGTTTTAATAACCGTCGCAAAATAGAACCTACAAATCTAAAAGTTGAGAGTTTTAACTTTAGGGTTTTTATGAAAGGAAAACGAAGCCCTAATTAGTTAGAAAAATAAGAAATAACTTACCCAGGAAAAAACTTGATGTTTTCGAGGATGAATGTCAGAGTTATGAATACTATTCCCGCATAGATCAAGTGGAACAATGGTGAAACCTTGCTCTTTCCAAGTCGCCCAAGAACCGACAAGTGCGCCCTCTCTCCTGCCAAGCCAAGTACAAAACAATGAGATCGGCAAGAAAAATAGCAAATGCAAGTAAGAAAGTAGAAGATAAGAGAAAATGATTGATTGTAAGACAAAACCATTCCCTATTAAAACCATGATTAGAGAGAGAGAGAGACAGGTGAGTCTCCCCAACCGATGCGACCCTGTCAAATCGCCTCCTTCCCTGCAAGTAAAAATATGGATCCAAAATATGCAAGAGATATTCACCAATATATTCCAATGCAAGCGGAAAATAGTATCAATTGATCACTAAGAACATTATTCAATCATCCACACAAGAGAAGAGATCCCAAAATCATTTTCTCTATTACTCTTCAAGAGCCAATGGTGCCAAATTTCCTGATGGGATACAATGGGCGGACCACACCTCTTAAATAGATTAAGAGTGTGTCCACATGATAACAAATATCCATCCAACGGTTGAGATTAAGACATCATCAATAGTGGAGATTACATTTTCATCTTTTACATGGATCAATACATAAGGGGGGTGCACTTTAGCCAATGACACCTTAGTTAGGAGAAATACATCCTATCATAAGATAATAGCATGTGATACATAAAAGAGGGGGCGCCTAAGGGACATAAATCACCCTAGACCCCTCATAATATCATGACATAAGATATAACATGAAAATACATAAATATCCAAGGTAAGGGGCGCCCCATGGGGGATGTCCTCCCTAGGAGAGCTAATAAAATAATTCGGAGCCTGAAACTACGTGAAACGGGTGCAAACTAGTTCGGATAGCCATAATACATCATCAATAATCATCCCCAAGCCATTTCCTTGACCTCACTAGCCAAATCGATTTCCTCAATGAATTTTATAGTCCGTTTTTTGTTGGTACAACCTGGAAATGATAAAAATCATCATACGTCTCTGTCAACTTAGAACTCGGACAAATTGATTGCATAGATGAATCCAGAGACCTAGTATAATGGTATTGGTGACTACTCATACCCCCTAGAGTGTTGTAGCGCCTAGGGAGAACCACTCTCTGAAGCATCTCATCATAAAAAATGTGATCAGACCAATAATGAAGTTATTATAATCACTGAACCTGAAAAGTGTGACCCGATCCTGAAAACTGAGACTGCAGTATTGTTGTTGGATATGTCTGGAACAAATATAGCCAATATCAATTTTTGTAGTCACTGCCTTGGGAACCATGTTTGACTTGGTCAACAGGTGAAAAGGTGGAACCACCATAGCAAGATAGACTAAGTTTTGTGCAAACCATGGCATAAACAATGGCCATCAATATTCGACTCTTCAACCATTCACAACACAAGTTAGCCATCAACAAACAGATCATATAAGCATAGGTCACCATAATGATCATAGCATAATAATTCAAAGGTGTTAATATACATCAAAGAGCAAACAACCTACCAAGAAGCAATATTCATGATCTCACCTTATGCATGTCTCTACTTGAAGTGCCAATCTGTCAATGTGTACCATCTATGTTGCTCTGCTCGAATGGAATATGTCACCACCAAGGTCATCTCAATGGACTAGGAAATCTCAGTCATGGAAAGGGAATGCTCTGCATCTGCTACTGAAGAAAGGCTCTGAACGGCTCATGATGTATAAATGATCCATGTTGTATCCCAATATCGATATGTCTGGCTCGAAAATATAGAGAAAATCCATATGTGGCATCATAGAAGCCTAGCTACAAATCTAAGTTGCATGAAACGTGGAAAAGTTTTCAAGTTTCCAAAACAGGGACGCCTAGAAACGTGACCCCCCCAAAATGGGTACGCCGAGGGAAACGTTGTATATATATAAAAAATAAATAAATAAAAAATAATATATATATATATATACCTCAATGTTTCGTAAAAAACAAGAATGAGACAAATAAATAATAATTGAGAAGAAAAGCACATCTTTATTAATTGAGCCTTTATCAAATGAGGCTTTACATCCAAAATTAGCCTTTATAGATGAGGTTTTACATCCAAAATTAGCCTTTATAAGTTTATACTTGAGGCTACATATACTCCTCATCAACATCATAAAAAATAGAACAAGAGGCTTGTCCTACAGCTGTAGAGCGTGGAGTTGAAGAGCCAATCCCACTTCTGCTTGCACCACTAGTACCAACACTAATATCAAGAGCAGCAAGAGAGAGCTCCAATTTTGGGTTTTCTTCCTCAACACTCCATTCTTTATGAGGGCCACTTGTATATTCTTCACCCCTATGAGACACAAGGAGCATGTTTGAATGCACATATACAAGATCCTCACCCTTCTTTGATTCCATCCTGTTTCGTTTCATAGAATGAATAAAACCATAAGTGCTTGAATTCCTTTCTGCGGCTAAAGAGCTTGCCACTTGTGATAGGATATGAGTGGCAAGGTTTTGCAAATGCACACCATTTTCCCTATGACAATTCCACCATTTAATTGGGTTCATACTGCCCCTCTCATCCAAAGCTGACATGTCTCCAAAATCCTCCAATCCAGAAGCAAAACAAGCAAATTCTTCACTCACTTCAATTTGTAAGGAAGCCAAAAACAACCTCTAGAAGGTTTTCTTCACCCTAATTGCCACCTCCTTGTCCTGATGTAGGGCCTTCCTCTTTCCATTTCTTTGAGCAATGAGGTCAATTTCATAAAAGCGTGGCATAAGAGCATGTGCCAAAGTGTTTAATGGAAACCCATTCCACCTGGTAACAATGATGCTTCTCACCTGCTCTGCAAAATTAGCATCAACAAAAAGTAGAGTGGGAGCTTCCTGTGTAATCATTTCCACGGTTTTTTCAACCATGCTATCCATGCCATCATAAACCTCTCCTAGGAAAGGTCTATCTGTGTCTACTTCTCGAAGAAGCTCAAATGCAGGCAATGTGAACTTGAGCAAGAAGTCTATCTTGCTCCACCAATCCTCATCAATCAACAACCTGCGCACAAAAGTTCCCCTATCCGAATTTGCTTGTCTCCACCCAACCCAAGATGGGCCCACCACCATACTCATCAGTGCATTTTTTACCTCAACAAGCCGACGCAAAATGATGAAGTTTGAGGCATATATAGTCTCAACAACTTTGAGCAACCCCAATTTGGAGTAATCTCGATATATTGCTTGAGATAAGTGATGGTTGGTGATGAATTTTATGATCTCTCTTGTACCAAGAAGTTTTGTTGACAGGGGAGCTTGTTCTGAAGAGGAGTTATGGTGTTGTCATCAATGACAAAGGGGGAGATTGTTGATTAATTTGTCATTGATGCCAACTATTGAGTCCTTGGTGCTCCTTGTGGAGCCCCTGAGGGTTAGTGTTTAGTTTGTGGTTGTTTTGTGCAAGAGGAGCCCTTTTGACCTTGTCCAAGCCCAAGCTTGAAGCCATTGGAGGCCTTGGAACAATGACAAAATCCCTGGTTACCCATTGAATTGCTTAAGTGCCCCTAAGTTGTATCTTGGTCCCATTTGAGTCCATTGTCGAGTTCCTTACTCATGGTTGATATTTGGTTACTAGTCTTTGTGCTGCTTGTTATGCTTGTACGTGTCTTAGTCTCTTGATTGGTTGTTGGATGGATGATGTGGCTCATGTGTGTAAAGTATTTGATGTGTTGATGGTGAATCCCATTGCTTGCATTGGATGGTCTTGAGGTTGTTAATTTCTTGTGAGGACCTTGAATCCACAATATTAGATCTTGATACTCTTGCATGTGGAGACTTAGGTGTTGGAATCCACACTGATGGTGGTATATTGGAACCCATTCTTATGGGGTCCTTGGTGTCCTTGAAATTTTAAGTCTTGAACCCACATAAATGTTTTGATGTGCCTTGGATGCTATATGGTCATTGCCATGTAGTAGCCTTATGATCATGCATATGAAGCCCATAAAGTGTTGCAAACTAGTGGTGAGGTCTTTGTACACCTCTTTTGGGGTGTTGGTACTCTTATAGTGATGAAGATATATAGTGGAACCATTGGATACGTTTTTAATGATATGGAGACCTTGAACAATGATGATGTATGGTCCTATTTTTGGTTATATGGATATTGGGATTTAGATGGAGGTAGAGGCCATGGACGTGCCTTGATATGTTGAAGAAGACTTTGAAACTCTTGTAGTTGGTGGTATGGTCTTTTGCACCCTCGTGTGTGGGGTCTTTGACATCCTAAACAAATTGAATATTTTGAGGGTATTGGACCATGGGATTGCAAATAAACCCATCATGGGGAGATAGCCCTTGTCGTTCCATTTCCAACGGTAGGTGGCATGTCATGTGGCTCCTTACGGTTGAAGAGATATGAATTTTTGAAGTTGGGGTACCCCACCTTTTTGGGTGAGCCGACTAAACAAAAGAGAATTTAATTATTTGTAATTTTGAATTGCATGTCGGCTCAAGGTAATATTTTTTTCTCTACAACCCATATAAATAGAATATCAAGCATTTCATTTTTTCATCACCACTTCTCTTACGAATTTCGCACATTTTGGAGAAAAGTGCAAAATTGTGTGACAGAAAAATTTCTGGGCATCTTCACTAAAATAGGCATAACTTTCTCATACGAAATCGGAATTACAAAATTTTTGGCTCGTTGGAAAGCTTGTTACGAGGGCTATGTGATGACAGGATATAGAGTTTCTTTCGGGTGTTCTACTTTTTCTCCATCTTGTTATCTTCAATAAGGTATGGTTTGTGCTTCATGATTTCTCTTGTAATGGCACATGTCTCTCATGGATAGAGTTCATCTTTGATCTTAGTATGTGAGGCTATATATTGGTATATCTCTTTAAAGGCATTCAATATGTTATGGAAGCTATGGTGATGGTTTTCTTGGCATATACCTTGATGTGATATTGATATAGATCTTGATGATTATCTTGGATAGATCTTTGTGTTTATCTTGATTGTTGTATGAGTGTAGTATTGAATGAGAAGTTGACATGTAAGTATTAGATATTGTGAGTTATTTATTTGATCAACCTAAACGTTTTCTTTGAAAG